>VSMD01082181.1:0-55615 GCA_008750895.1 Mirza zaza
TGGGGTCGGGTCCCAGGAACCTGCATTTAACAAACCCTCCGAGGGATTCTGATGCTCTAGAGTTCGAGAGCCACTGCTGTAGGGCAAGGACAGTATTTCATATTCCCTTCGTCATTAGCATTCAGTGGTCACTGTGTGAAATAAGCAAGGAAATGAATGCACACAGGGAGGCCCTTAGTGACTCCTTCAAAGAAAGGCTTTCATCACTCAGGGTCCACTTGGTCACCAGCAACAGAAGCTACTCTGGCTCGTTTAAGCACCCTTCATAGTCTTCCTTCCTTTGTTCTACTGGCATATGGTAAGTGCTTACCAAAAAACATTAGCTACTGTGATTCCTATATCCTAGGCACCGTGCTAAGTTCTGGCCACGGGTGGTAACTAAAGACATGCCTGGTGTCTGCCCTCTGGAACCACAGACGGGCAATCATCAAAAAGTCAGACAAATGAATACAATGGGCAACTCTGGGAAGGGCCAAAAATGAGAGCTACTGGTATCGTACGCGGGTATATCACGGATGCGATCAATGCACGGAGGTGGGAAAGGCAGACACCAGGTTTGTTGGAAGCCTTCTGGAATAGCTCACAAACCAAAGGTGATCCGAGCTGCAGGCCCAGGGAAGGCCATGCCCAGGGCCACTCTAAAGCCATCTGCAGCCAGGGCTGGTGGACACTCTGTCCTGGGCTCTGCCTTTAAAGTGACTCATTATCAGTCTTGTTTTTTTTACGTGTCAGATTCTGGGGAGGAAGAAACTTCTTGGCCCAACTTGAGCCAGATGTTCTCTCCCTGTGGCTCACTCAGCCACCTGGACAGAGGTCCCAAGGCGTCATCCAGAGCCATGGCAGAGTGGCCAACTCATCCCAATTTGTGCGGGACTTGCCCAGTTTTAGCACCGATGTCCCTAGCCCCAGGAAACCACTCATTTTCTGGCTCCGTCTGGCTCTGCCTGAGCCCCTGGACTCCCTCAGATTGGGGGCTACCTGGCCCAGGTCTCTGTACCTCTGCCTCAGACGTCAGCACCACCCTGGCTGGGCCCGTGGGCATTCACAGAAGCAGCGTGGGGTAACAGGCACGACCAGAACCAGGCTCCCAGAACTCACCAGGCCCCGTGGACATGCTTAACCTTCCTGCATCCTGCTTTCCTCATCTCTGAATGAGAGGCTCCAGGGTCTGGATTCTGGGTCCACACGCGTGTGACATTTGGGTCCGCAGAGCTCTCTGCTCGTCCCTGGGTAGGGCTGGGGTGGGAGCAGGGAAAGAAGAAAGGATGGTTCCTGTCCTGAGGGACATTATAGTTCATTACATGCAGAGCAGTGATGTTCTGGTGACAGAAAAGCTGGCTGCTCACATTTGCTCAGGGCACAAACACGGAAGGCCCTGCGAGCAGCAGGAAACCACCATGGGCTTCCTGGAGGAGGCGAGCCCTAAAATAAAGGAGGTTTTATTGGAGAGTGAGGGGAACGCCATCAAAGGCGATGGAGAGACTGCTGAGCAAAGGTGTGAGGCAGGCTCAGCCACGAGTTTAGGGATGGAGGTGAGACTCCCTGGCTCTCCCTTGCCTACAGGGATACAGGCTGTGCCTTCCTTCCCACACCTGGTACAATCTGGCTTCTGCCCCAGAGAGCCGGGCCTGATTAATCAGAGAGCACTCAGAATGTGTCTGGGTAGGCACGGGGATTGGAAGGGGGAGGTGTGAGTGTGATCGAACCCACTGCACCGACCTCCCATGCCTCAGACCCGGTGGCAGCCCCATAGCACGGTATTTAGGAGGAGTTTGGAACATGGATCTGGACTGCTGGGTGGGGGCGGGAGAAGATGCGTCCTCGTGGATTGGCTCATGTGTTTCATCAGTAGCCAGACGGCGACCAAGCTCCTGCTCTGAGCTGGGGCCTGTTGGTGCACAGGCTGCAAAAGCTCCGTCTGTTCGGGATGTCAGTTAATGATAGGCGTTTAGAGAGTTTGTCTAAATGCCTCATTTTACAGATGGGAAAACTGAGGCTAGGATCCAAGGCACACGAGGGATGAGTGGCCTGGCCAAGACACACCGGGCCTGTTCTGCCAGCAAAAAGAGTGACTCTGAGAGGCTGGGGATGATATGGCCCCAGGCCTCAGCCAGCAGGAGGGAGAGTTGGACAGGTGGTGGGGGCTGCGTGCAGCTTCAGGGGCTGGGGAGGGGTGCAGTGTCGCAACACAGATTCCCAAGCAGGGAACAGGCGGCAACAGGAGAAATTCAGACATTTGGCCACAGGGAGCACCCAGCGAGCAGCTGGCACAGGGCAGAGGCCTCCGGGAGTCTGGCCCGAAGCAGAATGGGAGGAAAGATGGTGCGTCGCCGTAAGGCCAGGCCCTGTGACCAAGTGCTAGAGGGGCCAGGGGTGGAGCCTTGGAGAAACTGAGGCGCTGGCCCCATCCTGAGTGACAAAGGCAGGCTTGCCGTGTCCCAGAGTGAGGAGCCACCCAGCTGCAGCCCCTTTCGCCAGAGCCCACTGCTGACGCTGGGCTGAGCTTGGGAAAGGGCCGGCGCTGGGGCAGGGAGGGAGCGAGCCGGTGTCCAGCCTGCTCGTGGCCCTCCGCCCAGCAGAGCTGGAAGCCTCAGCTGACAGCAAGAGCACAGTAACAAGAGTCATGACCCTAAAAGCTTACCATGTTGTGCAATGAGTGTATCTGCACATCACAGATGAGGAAACTGAGGCAGGGATAGGTTAGGTCCTTGCCCAAGGCCACACAGCTGGCAGGGGTAGAGCTGGACTTGAGCAGAGGCAGTTGGATTTGAGGCTGATGTCTTGATAACATTGTCACCCCTTTCATCCTATGGTCCATTTTTTTATTATGCATGTTTTCAAACATACGGAAAAATGGAGCAAATAGTTCCGTTGATTGCAAATGAACCCATCCTCAGGCTGCAATGTCAATCCACATTTTGCAATCTTTTTATATCTATGGACCCCAATATTTTTAGGAGACGGCTGGAGTATTTTAAAGCAAATCACAGACCTCATATCATTTTAACCCTAAACACTTCAGTGTGTGTATCCGACAGACAAGCATATTTTTCTTTCACATAACGCTGTTATCACACCTAAGCACGTCAACAATGACTTCTGGAGATCATCTGTTACACAGCCCAGGGTCAGATTTCTCTGATTATTTCAAAGATGTCTTTTTACATCTGGTTTGCTCAAATCAGGACCCAAACACGATCTGCCCATCAGATAGATCAGTTGCTGTCACTTGAGTCCCCCTGATTCTAAAGTTTCCCCTCCCCCCTTTCCCATGCCAGTGATTTGCCCCTCCTTGTATAGATGGGAAACTGAGGCAGGCCTCGAGGTCCCTCTGTCTGTGATGGGCAAATCCAAGCCTAAAGCCCAGCCAACTCGCGTTCATCTCGCTCCCACCACACGCTAGACCTCCCTCTTGCTTATCCTCTTCTATTTTTGAACTCGAGGAGAAGTTAGCAAGAACGGGCATCCTCAAGCGCTGTGAGTTCTCAGGATATAATTCACTTTAATCTTTTAAGCATTTGACAGTATTTGCTCGAAAGAAGGAGCAACAAGTACATAATTATTGCACTAATTAAGCTGCCAAAAACACAAGCGTGCGGCAAGAGCACCTTTGAAACGGGAACCCACGACGCATTAGCATCTGCTGTAAGCTTATTAATCACCTAACAGGCAATTAGCAAGCTGTTACTGTTTGAGGCTGCTATGTAAATAAATTCTTGGGTTAATTTCTTCCTCTGATAATAAAGAAAACATTATGAAAATTAGCTAAGCGACAATGTAAATGATCTTCACTGTTAATTATATGACAGCATTGCATAGGCAAGCACCCCAGCGCTGATAAGGGCCGGCTCCCTCCCTCCCCGTTGCCCATCCCCGGCCCCCACCTTGGCTCTGCCACTTAAAAAATGAAAGTGTTGACACAGGTAAGGAGGGAGAGCTTTGGGGACCCGAGTCACAGCTGTTTGGTTGCAGCTTGCCCAGAGCGACTGCCAACTCCTGCGAACTGGAATGTTTCCTCGCCTGAGCCTCCGGTGGCCTTGGGCTGGGCTTGTGACCCAGCTGGCATGAGGGGACAGGGGAGGGCAGAGAACCAGCCCTGGGGTCCTCCCCAACCCATGAGTGCCTGTTCCCAGGGGCCTCCCTGCAGTGCTGAATTAAAGTCTCGAGGGCTCCCGTCACTGTCACCATGGGCAATGCGTGGGCACTGTTAATACTATGCATGTGGCACCTGCTAGACAGGGGCCACCTGGCTCGTCCATCTGGTCAGGTGTGTGGCATGCGGCAGGTACAAGCCCTGGTACTAGAGTTCAAATCCTACCTCCACCACTCGGTGGCTGTGTGATCTTGGAAAAATGTCCAAATTTCCCTCAGCCTCAGTTTCTCCATCTTCGAAACGGAGGTGAAGGTAATAGCACCTACACAGGGTCGCCGTGAGCAACTGCGCGGGTTAATGCTCATAAAGTCCTTAGCGCAGAGGCCGCCTGTGCTGAGCAACCAATGCACCTTCACTGCTATTGTCATCACTGATCTGGCCGTGCAAGCGGACACTGATTGTGTGCCGCACCCTGTGCCAAGTGCCAGGAGCCCCAAGGGAAAAGGGCACAGACTCGGCGTCAGGACTTGGGAGAGCCAGGACGTGCATGTCAGAACAGCCAGCCCCTCCAGGCAGCACGGGCCACGGGCCAGGGGAGTGGGATGGACAAGCACTCACCAGGGAGGGACAAAGCCAGCGCCTGGCTGCCTGGGGAGTGGGGTCTTGGGCACTGCCTTGGTTGTTAGCCAGTCTTGGGGGACATCATGCAATGGAGCGAGGGTGGGCTTTGCATCGGGTGGCCAGTTTGTCTTCCTTTAAGGAAGCTCTCTGCCCTGAGCCTCTTGGTTACGGGAACAGAGATAAGGGACGGGAAGTGCCCAGCGCACGGCCTGACACACTATGGATGCACAGTGAGGGCAGGGCCCCTAATCATAGCGTAGAGGGCAGACCAGAAAGCCTTCCAGCGAGGCTCTGCCTTGAGAGCTTTAGGGGCCCCTGGGCAGGGGAGGGCCCTTGTCCCGCTGTCAAAAATTGCCCAGATGCCACATCCTGTCTGGCCAGGTCCAGATGCATATTCCCTTCCAACAGCATTTCCCGAGCGAGTCCTGCGAAATACTCAATGGAGAAAGGGGGCTTGTGGTCAGCTTAGTTAGGGAAACACCTGCTTAAAGAGGGTTCTTTACTGCAGGACTTTTCTGAGCATCTAAACACTAACATGCTCATGTACAAAGTGCTATTCGCTTCCATTCTTGAAGAGCCCCCACAATCAGTAACAAGTGCAGCAATCTATGTTGTAAACGGACAAAGGTGCATTATCTTGCTGCCCGAAGATGCATGTACCCCATGACCCAGCAGTTCCAACCCTGGTGATATATACTCTGCTTTAGCCATTTTGTGCACTAGGAGAGATGTACTAGAATGTTCCTAGCAACACTGTAGTAACAAAAAATTGGGAGTGGCCTACAAGGCCATCAATAATAGAAAGGGTAAATTATGGCCTAATCACATAAGACAGTATTTTATAGCAGCAAAAATTAATAAACTACAGCTATTAACAACAACATGGACAATTTTCAAAAACAATGTTGAGAACTTTGAAAATACTGAATAATATCAGTTACAGAAGTATACATATAGTTGAATATCATTTATATCGAACACACGCAACAACATATTGTTTAACCACTTCGGTACGGCGCTCACCAGCCGCGAAACCTCGCCCACAGCCGGCACTCACAGTCCTCGCGGTAGTGTGTGCTGTGCATTGACGATGGATCCGGTTTGCTCTTGTGTGATGAGGAAAGCTTTAAAGCACTGAAAGCTTGTTTTACTTTACAGGCAGCTTTACTTGTAATGTAAATCAGAATAGGTAACATATACATATATGTTTTCATTATGTTATTTTTAAATGTTCATAATTTTATTTTGATAAATGAAAAATTGGAAAAGTCATATCACGGCTGTCGGCTAAAGTCACTGTGTGCGTTCATCTGTGGCTGTCGACTATAGTCAACGCTGGTACCGAAGTGGTTAAGGAGATACATAAACTCTCTCTGTCTCCCACATATATGTGCATATATCTAACTGAAATGTAAAGTGAGTGAATAAACACAAAATTCAGAATTGTGGTTACTCTTGGGGACGTAGGGAACTTCAAAGATATTATAATGGTCTATTTCTTAATCTAGGTAGTGAGTACATGGATATTTTTCTATTTTTATACCTTATGATAAACATATAATGTATACGTATATGTAAGTATATATACTATATATATGTGCCTTTTGTAATTTGAAATATTTTATGTTAAAAATTTTAAATTAAGAAGAATTGGCAAAAAATATAGATAGTTCACAAAATAAAATGTAAATGGCTTTTAAATACTATATGAATAAAAGCTCAATCTCACTTATATATTAAAACATGAAAATTAAAATCAGGCTGAAATATCATTTTCTACCTTTCCATTGGCAAAGATCCAAAGTGTGATGAAGCACTGTGCTGGGGAGGATGAGGGTAACAGGTATGCCCCGAAATTGCTGGTGGGTGGGAATTGGCAACATTTATCAGAACTGCAAATGCATGTTCCCTTTGACCCAACTATTCCATTTCTAGGCATTTTGCCTTACAGATAAACTCCCAGAGTTGCAAAATGACTGATGTACAGGAATATTTACTACCATGGTGATTGCTATAGCAAGAGATTAGAAGCGTCCTAAATGTCCATTAACAGAACATTTGAACAAATTATAGTACTTCAACAGGATGAAATGCTATGCAGCCATTCAAATGCATGAGACGGTTCTATGCGTACTGCTAAGGAAAGATCTCCGAGACATATTTTTATGTATAAAAAGGGCTATGTGGCATAGCATGCTCCCATTCGTATGAAAATACGTGCATGCGTATATTACCTACTTCGAATATTTATGTGCGTATATGCTGGTCCATGCATGGACTCCCTCTTGAAGGCTTCACAAGATAGGGGGATCTGGATGGTGGGAGAGATGTACTAGAATGTTCCCGGCAACACTGTAATAAAAATTGGGGAAGAAGTCTTGCTTGTAAGTATATCACACCCTATACCAGACCCATCTGGTCCTTTCCACCTTACACATCTCTTTTTCCAGCCTCAAGCTGTGACCAGCCCTGCGCGGGCACCAGTCCATGTCACAGTGGTGCCACCTGCCTCCTGCTGCTGCTGCCTCTTGCCTCCCCCTCGGGGTGTCCCTATGGACATTACCACCACAGGGCCACACCGAGTGCCCACACGTGCCCAACCCAGACTCAGAGGAGAATTAAGCTTGGTGGAGCCAATCTTCAGCCAGTTGGAGGTGGGACCCGACAGCACACACTTCCCTCTCGTCCCCTGCAATGGTAATCCTGAAACACAGTTTAAGGCGGCGTCTCAGGGAGAGGTCCCTTGGGATCCAGCAGTCAGTTGCACTCAGCTGCAGTACCACACCCTTACATAGGCTCTTCCTCCTCACCCCTGTCCCTAAGACTGCACTTCCTCTCCAAGGCATAGCGTCTAAACCCTCTGCTTTCTAGAGAACCCGGGCAAAGACAAGCCCTTTCATGCCTTTGGATTCATCCCACATGATGTACTTATTTATATGTATGTTTTATATATTGTCATATATACATGCTAATATACACTTTGAATCTCCAAGCGGGGTCAGAGTATAGCAGACGTACATTTCAGACTGTCTTTTGACTCTGGACCCCCTGTTCCACGTATCCCCTGCAAACTTCCCGGCATTCCATGGGAAACAGTCAGTATCCACCGCCACCTGGCTTGGTGTCTCAGCTCTGCCCTCTTGGGCCACGCTCGACAAGCCTCTGCCCTGGTTCCACGACAGGCCCTTCCTGAACTGAAGGCTCTTGCCCTTCTCCTCTTTATCTGGCTAAAGGTCTTCTGCTCCTTTAATAAGTTCTCTAACAAGCTCCCCTAAACCCTTGGCAGCTCAGCCATTCTCCTGTCTGCAGCCTTCAAACCTTGATGTGCGTTTTCATCTGTGACTCCTAGAAATAAAAAAGTCTTGGAAAGCGGCCAACAAGCACAGACAAAAAAGGAGGCCGTCAGTCCTCCGGTCTGCACGCGTGGGCAGTGCCCAGGCTGCGGGGAGGCGAGGGTCCCCGTTTAGCGGCTGCATCCCACCCCAGCCTCTGTCCATCTCGTGGTCAGCGCACGCCCCCCAGGGCTTTTGCTCGAGACCAGCTGCGAGCCACTCCCACATGCGGCACTCTGAACTGCAACGTAGCGCGTCCACCCCCCGTTACGCTCTGCCCAGCTAGACAGCCGCTGGCCCGGGCCTGCCAGGGGACACGTGCATCCTAAATGGTCCTCCCAGCACAGAGGGGTGTAGAACTTTGCCCTCGGGGTGTCTTTGCCACAAACCAACTGTGTGGCTTTGAACAAGTCCCCGCTCTTTGTAGAGTGAGGAGGGGTGATCATCGCTAAGGTCTGGCCCAGCCTGACACTCTGAAACACCTGAGCGGCCACCCTCGCAGCTCCGTGATAAACCGGCCCGCGTCTGCGCCACCACGCCGAGCTGCTGCTACGCGTGTGCTGATGAGTTCAGGGCCCGCAGAGACCTCGAAGGCAGGCCACCCGCTAACCTTCCTCTAGGTCGAAATCAAACCATCCATCAACCCATTTTGGCCAGGTTTGCTCAATGAGCTATGAAACCAGGAACTGATTTATGACCAGCCTACATTTGGGTCCCTCTTCTGTTTATGGTTCCGCCCTTTCGCCGCCACTGGCTGGGCACCTGAGAAGCCCGAGCGTGGTGTCTGGCCAGAGCCCAAGCAAGGCACGAGTTTGCGTGTTCGCTTCCTTCCCGGCTCTGCTGTGACTCAGTCTCTGCTCTGTATCTCCCGCCTCCTTTACACCTGCTTTGCCACGTCCCTGCATGGCTTTGCGAAAGGGACAAGGGCCCTGTAACAACAGTGTTTTTCCAGCTAGCCACTAAGGTCGGGTGCGTGGCTTCCAGGCAGTGCCCAGGGGACTGAGCTCTGAAAAACTCTGCATTAACTCCCACCAGTCTCGGACCAAGGAGAGCAACCGTCAAATTTGCTTTGCCTTATTCTCGGGCTGGAAACTGGATTGGATTTCCCCTCCGTGTTTCCAAATCCTGACCCCATTTGAAACATTACACTGAGCATCTCAGGAAACTTCTCTTTCAAGAGCACATGGAACACACAGCCAGGAAAATTAAATTTTAAATTTAAGATAAATTTAAAATTTTATAAAATAAAATGGAAATTTCTCCCTAAGTATCTTTATCTAATAGGTGAAAAAAATGATACTAACAGACTAAAGAAAGAGAAAGATAAGAACACTGGTCTTATGTAATGGAAAAATCCTCTCACTGACTTATTGGAAAGACTGAACGCAGCAACCTGTGCCGTGTCTCCTGGCACATGGCAGGTACTTAATCTTTCGCCTTTCCTTTGTGTGCCAGCGGCATTGGTTCCGGTTCTTCAGGTGTTAGAACTGGAAGGGCCTTAAAGATCGATAATTCATCCTCTTTTCACAGAAGACACTGAGGCCCAGAGAGGAGCAGACAGAGGGGCAACTAGGACCACTTGTTACTGCCTCATTCTGCCCCCAGGAGCCTGTTACAGGTGGCACTGCTACGCTAAGGCAGCAATGATCGCTAGCACGTACTGAGTGCCTACTGTGCGCTGCCACTGTTCTTACACATAATCCTCACTACAACCTTATGAGGGAGGTATTATTACTTTTCTAAGTTACAGATCGGGCAACAGAGACACAGAGAGGTTAAGTGACTTCCTCAAAGTCACACAGCAGTAAGTGGCAAGGCAGGGCCTACAGCCCAGCAGGCCACCTTCAGAGGCTGCAAAGTCTTCAAGATGCAGAGGGCCATCTCCCTGCTTCTCCTCTCACCCCTGCGAGTCACTGTCCACACAGCTGTGGGCGCTGTCCTTGACAACCATTAGGCCCCAGTGCCATTCCCTGCTCAGCCTGCCAAGGCTCCCCATCAGATGGGAACCCCACCCCTTCCCTCCTTGCCCCACAGGTGGCACTGGCCTGTGTCTCTGCGCTCCCACCTCTGTCCTCCAGCCACACGGGCCTCCTGGCTGCTCCTTGAACCTGCTGAGGTCGCTGGCTACTCAGAGACCACGCACCTGCTGTTCCTTCTGCATGGAAGGCCCTTCCCCTGGGCTTTTGTTCAGGTCTCTGCACAAATGTCACCGGCTTTCCCTAGGCCCTCCAAAGCTCTCCTCTCCCTCGCCACACACCCATCTTCTCCTGTCCGTCCCCTGCCTTATTTCTCCTCCCGGCGCTTCTCCCCACCTCACACAGATCGGCCCCGTCTATCTGTGCCTCTCATTACTTCCCCCACTCATAGGTGGGGGCCGCGAGCTCACTGCTACATCCTGAACACCCAGCATGGTGCCTGGCACGCAGCAGGCACCGGCCCGTCTTTGTTAAAAGAACAGCCCCACTGGCCCCCTCCTGGTGAACAGACTGGCAGGGTAGGAGGCGGCTGCTGTTCTGTGGTCAGCTGTCTGCAGCAGCCCCTGTGACCCCCCGTGTGTGTCGAATCCTGGAGAGCACACAGGGAAGGCAAGGTTTCCATGTGCAGGGCCAGGCCAGCCTGGGGACCCCTCCATCAGGTGCAAAGGGCAGACAGAGAACAGACTAGAGTCAAATAGAGGGCAGGGCCAGGCACAGGGGAGTGGCCCTTGCAGGGCTAACCAGGCCCAGGGCAGCGTCACTTCTAAAAGCCCCTCCATCTGGGGCCTACTACGTACAGCCAGGGCTGAAAGCATGGACCCCAGAGCCAGACCACCATTTACTGGCCAGTGCCCTGGGGCAAGCTGCTTGCCCTCGCTCCACTGGCCTCTTGGCCTATAAGAATGTTCCTGCAAGTGAAATGCCCGGGCCAGGCCCACAGGGCAGGCCCGGGCATTAAGGAATGTCACTTTCTCCCTTCCATGGCCCTGGGGGCCCCTCCCTCACTGTTTCCTTCAGGGCTAGGCTCACTGAGGCTTCCGTGCTGGGGCGTCACCCGTGAGGCAGGGAGGACACACTTATACGTACCGTACTGAGTCTCGTGGGATTGCAGGCACCTTGATAACACACCAGGTGGGAGGAGGGAGGCCACAGGTAAGATTCATGTAACACAAAATTAACCATTTTAAAGCGTATACTCCAGTGGCATTTAGTGCATTCACAGTGTTGTGCAACCTCCATCTGGTTCTAGAACATTTTCATGCCACCAAAGGAAGCTCCACACAGCCTTCCCTCATTCCTCCTCCCCCAGCCACCTGCAACCACCGGTCTGCTTGCTGTCTATGGGCTGGCCTATCATGGATGTTTCATTCAGATGGAATCATGTACTGTGTGGCCTTCTGTGTCTGACTTCTTTTACTCAGAGTAATGTTTTTGAGGTTCATCCATGTGTAGCAGGTAACAGCACTCTGTTCCTTTTGACGACTGCATGATATTCCCCAATAGCACGTCTTAAATTACAAAGAAGGCAGCACCCGTTCCACCTTTGAGCAGGGCCGTCCCTGAAGCCAGGCAGGTTCATGAAGGCACATGTGGAAGGGAGGAAGGAAGGAGGAGAGGGAGGGAGGGAGAAGTGAGGGAGCAAGAGTCACCACAGTAGCACAAGGACAAATCCATGCAGCAGGGCTCAAGTGCATGCAGCTTCCAAGCTGTAAGGGCGCATTTTGGTGATGCTCAAAGATCAGTAAAAGGTAGACACCTGAGTTAGGCAGCCCCCGGCTGGGCAGAAAGCCTCAGAACTCACAGATTCTGTCCTCTGCTTCTCATCTGCTCACTATTCTCACAACTTTCTCAGCTTTCACACGTGCTCCTTGGCGAGGCTGGCACACGTGCAGCCCTATGAAAGCAGCCAAAGCCCACCTGGTCCTCAGACTGCGTCCCCAATCTTTGGAGAGGCCCTTCCTCGCCCCTCTGCTGGGGGCTTTGCTCCAGGTCAGGGTGGCTGCAGGGGCTGACAGCACCCTGTGGCCCCTGTGCAGGTCCAGGAGGCCTGGCCCCCGCCACTTAGCTGCTGGCCAGGGCCTTGGATCCACACTCCGATTCCGGAGACACTCGGGAGGCGGACGGGCCTCCCACATTCTTCCCTGCTTCTTTCGAAAGGGGGCGGGGTGGAATTATGGGACGGGGCTTCCCTGGGGTGGTTTAATTCAACACAGAGACCCTTGTTTTCCCTGGAGCTTAGAGAGCCCGTTCTCCGCACCTGGGGCTCAGCTATGCCAAGCCAGGGAGCCCAACCAACTGAAATATTGACTCGTGTCAGGCCTGAAGGCCTTTCATGTCCCAGGTTTGTTTTAGTTTAATGGTTTTGGAAATTATAGGCTCCCTTCCGACTCAAACTGGTTTGCTAAGGGTCTTTTCTTCCCACTCTCTGTTTTGTTTTGAACGTTGGTTTGGTAAGTGGTTCGCAAGAGAGATTCAGGGTCGGGTTTGGTTCAAGGATCAACAAACGCGGGCAGTTAGTTCTGGTCTGGGGTGCGCGGCTCGGCCGGTCTGGGCTTTGGCTGGGAGAGAGGACAAAGCCGGCTGTTCACGGAGCGGGAGGAAGCCGAGGCCCGCGGAGAATCTGGGCTGGCGGCGCTGCGCGCACACCCGGAGCCTGGCCCTCCAGCCCGGTGACTCTCCCGAGGGCAGCACTGTTTGATTGATTTTGAAACTGCGACAGTAAAACAGTTAATAAAACCCGATAGGTCTGTGCAGAGGTGCTTCCCACACCGCCTAAATGAGGGCTATTCATCAAGGCCGCACGCACGCCAAGCGCCTCGCGCAGAGGAGGGGCCGGGACCACTGCCAGGCTCCTGCAGGGACCCCAGCTTCCCCGGCTGCCCTGGGGCCTCCAGTGGAGCCGGAAATGTCTGCCTCTGGAATTCCAGCTTCCCCTGTCTTGGGCAGCGGTGCTCCAAGTGCGGCCCCTGAAGCCGCAGGGCAGCGCGCGGCAGGGTGGGCACACGTGCGAAGCGCAAACTCTCCCGCCCGCCCGCCCTGTGGCCCTGGGGCGCTGTCGGGGCTGGGGGAGCCATCTGGGTCTCGCCAAGCCCCCAGAGACTCTGGTGCAGGCTCAGGGCTGAGATTCCTGCCCTGGGAAGCCCCTCCACACCCCGAGTTGTCAGACACCTTGAGTTTCCAACCCGATGTTTCCTCTGTGTCCAAAAATATCTGGCAAATTCCGGTAACGCAAAGGCTGAAAGCTTCGGTCCTGTATGGAAAGGGTTTGTGTTCGAACAGAGATGAAACAGCAACTCTCTAATACTAGCGATCCGGGGTCAGCTGGCGGGAGGGTCTGGGGCTGGAGTGGGGTGAGGGCAGACTGCCCAGCCCCTCCCGCCGCGGCAGAGAAGCGGGTGGTGAGAGGTAGAGGAGGCTGAGGGTGCATATCCTGGAGCCCGGGGCCCGGGGTCAGGTCCCCACTCAGACCTGTACCAGCTGTGACCTTGAGCGAGTCATTTCACATTTTAGTTCCCTCCTCTGAAAACTGGGGGTAGTAATAGTACTTATAGGGTCGCTGTGAAGATTAAATCAGTGGATGAATGCAAAGTGCTTAGGGCAGACCCGCCCCTGCCAGGGGCCACCAGGGGTGCTGGAGCTCCCAGCCGCTCCCCTTGGTCCCAGGCCGGCAGTCCGCAGATGCGTGGCTCTCCTCGCAGGGGCAGAAACCCCACGGCCGCGGCGTAGGCTCGAGGCCGGGGCTGTGCTCCAGGGCTGCCGCTCTCTCCCTGGTTGGGATAGCAGAGCCCGTGTACTGGTCCTGTGGCTGTCGTCACCACCGTGGTGGCCCACCAAAAGAGACAAAGAATGAGAGAGTAGAGGTGGCAAAAAGGCAAAAATGGACACCAGAGGGAAGAGTGGGGAAACCAGATGGAGTGAAAGAGGAAGGACACAAGAGAAAGAAAAGAGGGCAGGGCGGGAGGAAGAAAGGCACACAAGGACAGGCGGGACTCGGAGCTGGACCAGAGAGGGGAAAGGAAGGGACACACAGGCAGTGCCCCACCCACTTGTACCCGTCTGTCCCTCTGCAGCCAGCTAATTAGCCAGGTTGTATCCGAGCAAAGGCCCAGCCTCCCTGAGCGTGGGCCTCAGAGAGAGGCGGTGCATTCATGCGTCCCTGCTCTAGAAAGCTGAAGGTGGCCACACCAGCCTCAGCCTGGCCGGGAAGCTGGGAGTGGCCGGCCAACTGCTGCCCTCGTATCCAGAACTGGAGGCTGCGAGTCCCCGTGAGGAGCTGTGCAGAAGCAGGTCCCACCCAGAGTGGCAGCAGCAAGGAGCTGTCTCTGCACCTGCTGCCACCTGGGGCAGCACTCAGTTTCACGTCCCTGTTGCACCTGGCGCCTTGCGCCCCCGGGCGCCATGGAGGGCCCGCAGTGTGGGTGCTGGACATCTCTGCCCGTGGCTCTGAGGCTCACCTGCCCGTGACTGTCACTGGTTCGCTCCACTTTAGATTCTGCTTTCAGTCTGTGGAGCGCCAGGGTGTGTCCCCTGAGCAACAGGAAATTGTAGGGAAATGCGTGGGCAGCTGCAGGGCCCCAGGGGGCACATTCGCCCGGTCGTGCACACACGGGGCCCAGCCAGGGGCGGTGGGGGCTGCACCCAGCCACACGCTGCTTCCCAAACAAGCATTGGGCAGGCTGAGTTCACCCAGGGGCAGGGACCTTTTTCCTGATCTGTGCAAAGGCACCCAAAGGGGTGGCCTTATGCTCCACTCAGATTCCAGGGCAACTCAAGGCCACCACAGAGGCTCTGCTCCCGGAGAAGGCCCAGCACCAGCTCCGGCCACTGCACAAAGCCACTCTGTTCTAGGTCATGCCCTGGGTGGATCTGGCCTGCAGAGTGTTTTCTCATCGTTTCTGTTTAGCTCATTCAGGTTCTGTTTCTTGATTGAATTCAAGTGCCTTCAGACAGGATGTGCATTCTCGTGGGCACAGCCCCTCCCCCTCCTGTGCCTGTGGGCCCTGGGTCTGACTCTTGTCCCAGAGCAGCCAGATGGCCTCTGGGAAAGTCGCAAGGGAGACAAGCACGGGCCACCCTCTCAGCCTGGCTGCCCCTGCTCCCTGAGGAAGGGGCAGAAGGGTGTGGGGGCAGGTGGAGGCCAGGGAGGCCCGAGCAGCCCCTCGGCGGGGCATGGGGCTGTCTGGAGGCCGGGGCATTGAAGTTTCTGGAAGCTTTGACCCTCTGAGTCCCTGGTCCCCAATTTGTCTCCTCTGCTCCCATGAGGCCGTTTCCCTGTGGAGATTAGCGATCCAAGCCCTCAAAACACAAAGGCCTGCGTGTCTGTCTTCCCAGGTCCCAGACGAAGCGGGAGGAAGGCCCGTGTTCTGTGCAGTGGGGAGGGACGGCCCAGGTTTAGAGAGGAACTGTTAATAGGCCCAGAAGGACACGAGGGTCAGTGTGGGTCGGTCAGGGATGGAGGGAAGGCACCGCCCACTCCGGGGCTGAGTGGCCTGCAGACCCTGGGGACGCACACCAGGCCCGCGCCGGCAGCCCCAGAGCCGTGGGCAGGAGGCCCCACTCTGCTGATCTGGACCAGGCTGATGCGAGGACAGGTGACCGCAGTGATCCCTCGTCCCTCCCGGCTCACCTCTGCCTCTGCCTGGTGGGGGACTCGAGTCGCCCCCAGGCACGAGGATTCCTGGTGCTGACCAGATGGTTCTTGGTGTTACCTGGATGCACACGTTTGTGTTTTAGTGGTGCCTGCATTTTTGGTCTGCATCACAAAATAAAATGAATACTTCAAACAGTGGCCTAATGGATTTATTGCCTAGAATGGGGCTTCGTTGCACGTTAGTTGATCGAGGGGAATCTAATAAGCACATAGCAATACATGTGGTACGTAGATAAAGCAAAAAATTGTGGTGGAGCACAAACATCTGCAGTTTGGGCAACTCTGTGTCACCCCCACACAAGGGTGGGTGTCTCCGGCTGGATCGCGCGTTGTTCCTTCTCACGCTGCCCTGCCCAGTCCCCAACATAGCCCCGGCCCAAGAGACACAGGGGAAGACTGATATCCACAAGCACTACCCACAAACACGGGGAAAAACCTGCCCTGGGTCAGAGCAGTGGCTGGGCATCACCCTGGAGAGTGTCCCCTTCAAGGGCTGTGTGTGTGGAGGCTGCCTTCCTGGGAGGCGCCACAATCTTGCTGCCCCGAAACTAGGGCTGGAGAGAGCAGAGCTGCAGGGGACAAGAGGCTTCGGAGGGACACTCACTCTGGACAGCTTGCTCCTAGGAGCCACGAGGCCCAGTGACCCAGGAGGGGACCTCTACGTAGCCCCTGAGCCTCTCTGAGGCTCACTCCCCTCCCCACTCGATGTCATCACAAGGCTCCTTTCGTGCTGAGTGAGGAATGCTATGGTGTGAAATGCTCTGGGGAGTCCAGGGTGGTGGCAAGGGTGCCGACAACGTGTCCCCTCCCGCCGCCGCAGCAGGTCAGCCTGTCCCCTCCGCTCTGCACCACTCAGTGCAGGGAAAGCCCAGGGAGGGGACGAATGGGTGAGGAAACAGCCCCTGGAGCTTCCGAGCAAGATCAGCAGCGGCAAGGTAGACGGCACGGTGCGCTCGCCGGCTTTGTCGGGGAAATTACTTTAGCCTGGCATCATTTTTTATGTGCCTGTTCAATAAAATAATTATTGATGGCCTCATCCATTTAAGTCACAATCAAAATAGCAGCCGGGATGGGGCGGCCCTATGTTATATCGCCAGAGCGAGAACTATTTTCTATCAATTCGCAAATACATTCACATTTGGGTGAAAAATTATGCCATCTAGGATCAAATATATCAGAGGCTGGGAGCCGGGAGGGGGAGGGCCGGGGTCTGAAGGCTGCGGCATCATTCATTATCGGAGTCTGCAGGAGAGGGACACGGCCCCCCACCCCCTGCTGCCTGCCAGGGGCGGTCTGTGGCGGGCAGGGAGGGAACGCAGGCCCCCACCGGACGCCAGTGACGCTAGCCCCATCCAGGAGCCAGGCATGCAAACAGCACCGGCTTTTCCAAGGGAGGAGAAATGAACACGAGTGGGTTAGGCGATAGGCCTGCAGCTCCCGGGCGCTAACAGCCCTGTGCCAATTATCTGGCGATTATCAGCCACCCAGATGGGGGAGCGGGAGAGGAGAAATGGCAGGGAGGGAGGGGGGACCTGGGCCAGAGGGAGGGAGGGAAAGGAACCATCACCGAGGGCTGCCCGTCCCAGGCTCCCTCTGAGTCCTCCCACAGGCCACGCCGGGTGAGTACCTGAGGCTCAGAGAGGGGAATGCGCTCCTCCAGATGTGCACAGCTGGTAAGGGGCAGAGCTCCACGTTTGCATCCGGTCTACCCGATGCCTAGTTGTGTTCTGGAAAGGCCTCGTTCAGTGATTTACTGGCAGGTGTGTGTTGGGGTGCGAAGCCTGCAAGGAGGGCAGGATGGGAACTTTGTGTCTGTTTATTATGAGTTTTTTGCTCTGTTTATGTTTTGGAGAGGAATGTACTTTGGCCAAGGTACTAACGCTATTTTTTGAAAGTGAGGACATAAGAGAATTGGAAAGAAATCAGAAGTCAGTCCCCTCTGGATGGTGGAGGTGGCGTGGGCCTGGCGGGGCACGGGCCAGCTCTTCAGAGCCCCACCCACTTGAGGACGGCTGCAGCTAAATGTCCCTTCCTGATCTGCCCCACATCCCCCACAACCGCCCAGGAAGCCCCCGCTGCTCCTCTACTCCCCGTGCGCGTGGACTCTCGACCCATGGGAGGCTGCATTTGAATCCTGATTTCTAGTTATGGCTTGGGAGGCTGTGGCCCTGAAGGTAAGATTTCAGGGCCTGGCAAAGGATGTTCTAGGGTCTGGAGATGTCTCCCTACATCTGCCTAAAGTCACACCCTACAGAGCATTGTCTTCTCACTTCTGTTCAGGGCCAGCCCTGAGCTTGGGCCTTCAGTAAGTGAGTCTCAGCGGGTCCTGTACTGGAGGCATAGGTAGGAAGCGTTTGGACAGAGAAGCTCTTAAATCTTAATTCTGGTACTTGACCCTTCTTTTGCCTCTTGTAATTAGTGAGGAGCCATTTCATCTGCGTGATCGTACCTGTCCAGGCACTTCACTTGCAGGGTTTATCTTGGGAAATCCTGGCCTCACGCACAAACACACTCAGGTCTTACCCAGGCTCCGGCCCCCTGGCCCCATGCGGGGCTGCCGGCAGCCTCCATCAGGGTCATCGGGCCCTTCTGGAAAACAGCCTGGCGGTTTCACAAGATGTTCAACACAGTTACCGTGTGACCCAGCGGCTCCTCCCTGAGGGTTAATACCCAGGAGCATTGAAAACACAGGCCCACGCAGAACCTCGCACAGGAGCGTCCAGAGCAGCCCTGCCCACAATAACCACAGAAGGAAAACAATGCAAATGTCCATCCATAGGTGAACGGATAAACGAGTCGCGGGCCAGCCATGTGACGAAACGCGACTCGGCAACAAGGAGGAAGGAGGTTCTGATCCACGCTGTGCCCTGAATGAACCTTGACAACACTGGGCTAAGTGACAGAAGTGGGCGCAAAGGACCACATGTTGCATGAGTCCGTTTGTACGAAATGTCCAGAATAGCAAATCCACACCGACAGAAGGTAGATTCATGGTTGCTTGTTCATGTTCACTTATTTTTTTTCTAGAACAAACCTGTGGGCAGCAGTTCCCTAGAAGAGAAGGAGTGGCAGCAAGGAGACTTTTACGTTTTATTTCCCACCTTTCTGAAATGGACATACGACTTTAAAAAATAATAATAACGTCATAGAGATTATCTGGGGAGTGGACTATGGATCATTTTTGTTTTCTTTCCTTTATTTTTCTTTATTAAATAATAACCACAAAAGCACCAAAGGGACACTCTTGTGAGATGACCCTGACTCCCAGGCATGGCGCCACCCCAGCCCCAGGCACACGGACCTGCCCGTTTGCCATTTTGCTCCCTCACGTGAAAACGTCAAAGCCTGGTGCCCTGTTCTGCCACGTCTCGGGGTGTCCTGGAGAAGTCCTCGCCCCGTCAGCCGGCAGCCTCCTCCTGTGCGCAATGGACGCCTGCAGCCCCGGCCACTCCCCAGGGCAGCGCAGAGCAGGTTCCAGGTCATGGGCAGCTCTCGGCTGCTCCTGCTCTGCAGTCCTCCCGGCTCAGCTAAACGCTTTCGAGATGCCCCGTAAGACTGCAGGGTCCCAGAAACTCCAGGCAGGAAGCTGTCTGGGCACTCTGCTATCGCTGGGCCGTGTCAGCACCTGCTGGGCACAAGACAGGGCTGTGGGCACAGAGGGGACGTGAGCTGAGACCGAGCCTGGCCTGGGTGGCTGCCAGGCTGGCGGCATGCCTGACAGCATAGGGCAGAGTTAAGCTCGACAAGGACACAGGGAAAGAGGGAGCTGTGCCTTCCAGTGGGAGGTCCCACAGGTTCTTAGAAGTGCGGAACAAAGGCAGCATCTGAGCCGGCAGAGGAGTGGGGAAGGGTGTTCCCCACGGAGAAAACAGCACACAGAGAGGCTCGGGATGGCAGGAAGAATGAGAAAGGGCCCTGTGAGGCTCTCGGGGGGCTGGGGAAGGAATCGGTCCAGGCAGCAGCACCCAGTCCCTCCTGGGGATTCCAGAGCCTTTAGGTCCTGCGTCCCCAGCAGTGCCTCCCTTTGCTTCTCCCCTTCCCACGGGGCTCCCAGGGGCCCACGGGGCTCTCCCCAGGACTCTGCCCTTATATTCAGGGCCAGCAACTTCTCCTCTTCCAAGGCCTGTCGCCCACCCAAAAGGCAGCCACAGCCTTGAGGATTGCCCCCTCCCCCCCTGTTTTTTTGAGACAGAGTCTCACTCTGTTGCCAGACTAGAGTGCCATGGCATCAGCCTAGCTCACGGCAACCTCTAACTCCTGGGCTCAAGCGATCCTCCTGCCTCAGCCTCCCGAGTAGCTGGGACTACAGGCATGCCCCACCATGCCTGGCTAATTTTTTTTTTATATATATTTTTAGTTGGCCAATTAACTTCTTTCTATTTTTAGTAGAGACGGAGTCTCGCTCTTGGTCAGGCTGGTTTTGAACTCCTGACCTTGAGTGATCCACCCACCTCGGCCTCCCAGAGTGCTAGGATTACAGGCGTGAGCCACCACGACCAGCCTAGGATTGCCCCCTTTTAGGGAAACCTTGTCTGGGGACTTGCCCAAAGCTCTGGCCCACCAGGGCAGAAGGCTGGTGTCCTGAGCTTTATCTAGGGGACAAGCCCTCCTCTGTGAAAGAGAGGCCAGGAGAAGCCTTCCCTAGCAGGCACCACTGCAAAACCATGGACTAGAAAGGAAGGAGACCTGCCTGGTGTCATATGGCTGGACAGGGGACAAAGCAGAGCTGGCCCTCAGTTTCTGCGCCTTCAGTCCTAGCTTCCCTCTGCTGTCACTGCTGGGCAAGGATCCTGAAACACAGCCCCACCTGCCCACAGGCGCCCTGAGAGACACCTTCTTACAGATAAGAGGCGACAGCCCCTACTGGCATTAAAGCAGAAGGCTGGAGCGAGGAGTGGCGACTCCCCCGCAGGTGTTAGTTGCTGGACACCTCTGCAGCGTGGCAGCACTCCTGGCAGCCCCGCACGCCGCTGTTTACAGTGAGGCACTGTCCCACCATTGACTGGTGCCTTCAGGAGAGGCGCGGATGCCGGCTCAGTCTGGTGGCGGAACGGAGTGGGGCTGTCTGAAGGCTGGGCCCAGCAGGCGCAGCAGGCCCTGGGCAGGGTGCAGGTGGCCCGTGGAAATGAGGATGATAGGGTCCCCATAAATGTCACAAACTTGCACAGTTGAATGAAGGTGGGCACACCATTGGGATCAAGCCCTCAGTCTCTTTTAGGGTGCAGTGTCAGCTACCAGGGTCACTTGGCAGCTCCCCCAGGCTGCCTGGGCATCCCACGCTCCCCGGCAGATTCTGATTCCAGAGTCTCGGCTGTTCTGAGATGCCCACGGCAGGGAACAGCCCCATTGATCCAGGAGGGCCTGACCCCAGCTGCATTCTCCGCCCGTTGTTCAGAGAGCACACCAGGTGGATAAGCCCTACCAAGGCGAGCTTAGGAGGTCCTGAGAGGCATCCGGAACAGGATGTGAAGATAGTGATTGAACAAAGGCCTGTTTACACCGTGTTCTTCCTGCAGGCACTGGTGAAGCAATAATGCTGGGCTGCTTTGACCTCCAGGCACAGCCAGAGGAGCCAGCAGAAGGAGCAGTGTGACTGTGGGAGGTCCCTCTCTAACCACTTGGGCACAATGGGGAGAGAGCTGAGAGTGAGGGACCCTCCTCCTGCCGGGAAAGGCAAGGGCGGCGCCTGCTCAAGGGTGACTCTGTCCATCCAGCCAGGCATAGGAGGAAGGGACAGATTCACAGGCGGTTGTGGAAAAGGGGTGAGTCTGCCTGGCTGGGCCCATGGCCTTTAAGGGAAGGACCGGTAGGCAGGGTGGCCCACAGTGGAGGGAGGGGACATGGCAGCGAGACCCAGGCCTTAGCGCTCCCAGCCTGGAGAGGAAGGAGAGGAAGGGACTCTCCCCAACCACGCGGCCACGCCAGGCTGCTGCACCCACCTGCCCGCCAGCTGGGCAAGCACTGGGCCTCCCCTTCCAGGCCAAGCAGAAGCCTCCTGCTGGTGGAGGGCACTGTGTGCAGGCCACGGCAGAAGCCAGAGTGGCCGGGCCTGGGAACACATCAGGGCCATCCCCTGCCTCTGGGAGGGACTTGCTTCGCATAGGAGAGCGTGTGTATGTCTACACATGTGCATTAAAACGCATTCATTCAAGAAATATTTATTAACAGAATCAAATGAAAATATAACATACCAAAATCTATGGGAGACAGCAAAAGCAGTCCTAACAAGGAAGTTTATAGCACTAAATGCCTATATCAGAAAGGTAAAAAAAATCTCAAATAAACAACCTGACACCCCAAGGAACTAGAAAAACAACAATCTAACCTCAAAATAAGCGGAGGGAAAGAAATAATAAATATCAGAGCAGAAATAAACTAGAGACTAAAACAATACAAAAGATCAACAAAGCAAAGAGCTATTTTTTGAAAAATATAACCAAAATTGACAAACCTTTAGCTAGACTAAGAAAAGCAGAAAGAAAACGCAAATAAAATCAAAGATGAAAAAGGAGACATTACGACTGATACCACAGAAATACAAAGGATCATGAGACTGCTACAAACAACTGTGCACCAACAAATTGGAAAACCTTGAAGAAATTAATAAATTCCTGAGCACGTACAATCTACCAAGATTGGCCAATGAAGAAATAGAAAACCTGGGTAGATGAGTAATGAGGATTGAGACTGAAGCAGTAATAACAAGTCTCCCATCAAAGACAAGCCCAGGACCTGCTAGCTTCACTGCAGAATTCTATCAAATATTTAAAAAAGAAGAAATAATACCAATTCTACTCAAACCCCTCAGAAAAATTAAAAGAAGAGAGAATACTTCCAAACTCACTTTACAAGGATAGAATTAGCCTAACACCAAAACCCAGACAAGGATACAACACAAACGATAAAACTACAGGCCAATATCTCTGGTGAACATAGATGCAAAACAAAATACTCAACAAAATACTAGCAATTCTAATTCAACAGTGCATTAAAGGAGCAATCTCCATGATCAAGTGAGATTCATCTCAGGGATTCAAGGAGGGTTCAATATATGCAAATCACTAAATGTGATCTTTCACATTAATAGAATCAAGGACAAAAATCACATAGTCATTTCAATAGACACTGAAAAACCATTTGATAAAATTCAAAATCCCTTCATGATAAAAACCCTCAATAAACTCGGTATAGAAGGAGCATACCTCAACACATACCTCAACACAATAACATACCTCAACATACCTCAACACAATAAAGGCCACGCAAGGCAAACCCTCAGCTAACATCATACTGAACAGGGAAAAGTTGAAAGCTTTTTCTCTAAAATCTAGAATAAGACAAGAATATTCACTTTCACCACCCTTGTTTGATATAGTACTGAAAGTCCTAGCCAGAGCAATTCAGCAAGAGAAGGAAACAAAGAGCATCCAAATTGGAAAGGAGAAAGTCAAATTGCCCCTCATGAAGATGATGTGATCTTATATATAGAAAACCCTAATGATTCCACCAAGAAAATATTAGAACTAATAAATGAATTCAGTAAAGTTGCAGGATACAATATCAGTAGCATTTATATATGTCAATAGCAGACTATCTAAACAAGAAATCAAGAAAACAAATCCATTTACAATGAATACAAAAAAAAAAAATACCTAGGAATAAACTTAACCAAGCAAGTGAAAGATCTCAACAGCAAAAACTATATAACATTGATGCAATAAATTGAAGAGGACACAAATAAGTAGAAAGATATCCTGCATTCATGGATTGGAAGGATTAATATTATTAAAATGTTCATATTACCCAAAGCAATCTACAGATTTGATGCAATCCCTATCAAAATACCAATGACATTCTTCACAGAAATAGAAAAAAAATCCTAAAATTTGTATGGAAAGGCAAAAGATCTCAGATAACCAAAGCAATCCTCAGCAAAAAGAACAAAGGTGGAGGCATTACACTCCCTGACTTGAAAATATACTATTATACAAAGCTGTAGTAGCCAAAACAAGGTACTGGCATCAAAACACGCAGATCGATGGAACAGAATAGAGACCCAGAAATAAATCCATGTATTCATAGCCAACTGATTTTTGATGAAGGCACCAAGAACACACATTGGGGAAAGGATGGTCTCTTCAATAAATGGTGCTGGGAAAACTGGATATCCACATACAGAAGAATGAAACTAGACCCTTATCTCTCTCCGTATACAAAAATCAACTCTAAATGGATTAAAGACTTAAATGTAAGACCTGAAACTATGAAACCCCTAACAGGAAACGTAGAGGAAATGCTTCATGATACTGGACTAGGCAAGAATTTTTAAAATAAGACCTCAAAAGCACGGGCAACAAAAGCCAAGACAGACAATTGGCATTTCATCAAACTAAAAAGCTTCTACACAGCAAAGGAAACACTCAACAAAGCAAAGAGACAACCTACAGAATGGAGAAAATGTTTGCAAATTATGCATCTGACAATTAGTTCATATTCTGAATATATATGAAACTCAAACTCAATTGCAAAGAAATCCAAATAATGCAATAGAAAAATGAGCAAAAGACCCAAATGACATTTCTCAAAAGAAGACATACAGGCAACAGGTATATGAAAAAAATGTTCCACATATCACTAATCATCAGGGAAATGCAAATGAAAACCATGAGATGTCACTTTATCCCAGTTAGAGTGGTTATCCTCAAAAAGACAAAAAATAACAAATGTTGTCAAGAATGGGGAGAAAAAGCTACTCTTATAAACCATTGGTGGGAATGTAAATTGGTACAGCCATTATGGAAAACAGTATGAAGCTTACTCAAAAACTAAAAACAGAACCACCATAGGATCCAGCAATCCCACCTCTGGGTATTTATCCAAAGGAAATAAAACCGGTATTTCAAAGGGATACATGCATTCCCCTGTTTATTGCAGCACGATTCCCAATATGGAATCAACCTAAATGCCCATCAAATGATGAACTAATAAAAACAATGTGGTATATACACACAATGAAATACTATTCAGCCATAAAACAGAAGGAAATCCTGTCATTTGCAGCAACATAGATGAACTGGAGGACATTCTGTTAAGCAAAATAAGCCAGGCACAGAAAGACAAACAGCACATGATCTCCTTCCTATGTGGAATCTACAACAGTTGATATCGAGAAGAAGCGAGTAGAATGGTGGCTCCCGGAAACTGGGGAGGGGGAGGAGAGGAGGAGCTGGAGAGAGATGGTGGTCACCTGTCAAAGCTACAGTTACATAGGAAGAGGAAGTCCTGGTGTTCTGTTACACAGTAGGGTGACTATAGCAAACAACGATGTAGTATATATTTCAAAAGATAGCTAAAAGAGAAAATTTTAAATGTCACCACAAAGAAATGATATTTAAAATGATGGATATGGTGATTACCCCAATTTGATCATTATACTATGTATGCATTCATTGAAACATCACAAAATGTTTATAAATATGTACAATTATTATGTATCACTTATAAATTTAAAACTTAAATGTAAGAAAGGAATATTTATTAAGCACTTACTTTGCACCAGAGCTTGTTCCAGGTGTTGGGAATATAGCAGTGAAAAAAAAGTCCCTATCCTCATAGAACTTATATTCTTGGCAGAAGAGGTGTCTACCTGGTCATATACTATCCACCATTTAAATTCAGTCTCACAGGCCACGCATTTCTTGTCTTGCTCTTTTTTCTGTTTGGGGTAGACCCTTCAGAGCCTGGAAGGCAGTGATTAGCAGTCTCCACCCCAGCTCTCTCTCCTCCCTCCCCACAGATTAGCTTTACCTTTATTTTTTTTCCAGTTTTTTTTTTTATTTTAGCGTATTATGGGGGTACAAGTGTTAAGGTTACATATATTGCCCACGCCCCCCTCCCCCCTCGAGTAAGAACTTCAAGCGTGTCCATCCCCCAAACGTTGCACATCTTACTTGTTGTGGTTGTATACACCCCTCCCCTCCTCCCCCTCCCACCCTCCCCACACCCGATAAATGTTACTCCTATATGTCCACTTAGGTGTTGATCTGTTAATACCAATTTGCTGGTGAGTACATGTGGTGCTGGTTTTTCCATTCTTGAGATACTTCACTTAGTAGAATGAGTTCCAGCTGTATCCAGGAATATACAAGAGGTGCTACATCACCATTGTTTCTTAAAGCTGAGTAGTATTCCATGGTATATATTTACCACATTTTATTAATCCACTCATGAATTGATGGGCACTTGGGTTGTTTCCACAGCTTTGCAATTGTGAATTATGCTGTTATAAACATTTGAGTGGAGGTGTCTTTTTCATAAAGTGACTTTTGATCTTTTGAGTAGATGCCCAGTAGTGGAATTGCTGGATCAAATGGTAGATCTACTTGTATCACTTTGAGGTATCTCCATATTGCTTTCCACAGAGGTTGAACTAGTTTGCAGTCCCACCAGCAGTGTAGGAGTATTCCTCTCTCTCCACATCCACGCCAACATTTGTTGTTTGGGGACTTTTTGATAAAGGCCATTCTCACTGGAGTTAAGTGATATCTCATTGTGGTTTTGATTTGCATTTCCCTGATGATTAGAGATGTTGAACATTTTTTCAACATCTCATGTTTCTTGGCCATTATTCTGTCTTCTTTTGAAAAGTTTCTGTTCATGCCCTTTGCCCATTTTTTGATAAGGTTGTTTGATTTTTTCTTGCTGATTTTCCTGAGTTCTAAATAGATTCTAGTTATCAGCCCTTTATCAGATGTGTAGCTTGCAAAAATTTTCTCCCATTCTGTGGGTTGTCTGTTTACTCTCTTGACAGTTTCTTTGGCTGTGCAGAAGCTTTTTAATTTGATCAGGTTCCATTTGTTTATTTTTGTTGCTGCTGTGATTGCCTTTGGGGTCTTCTTCATAAATTCTTTGCCTAGGCCAACGTCTAGAAGAGCATTTCCAACATTTTCCTCTAGGATTCTAATATTTTCGCACCTAAGGTTTAAGTCTGTTACTCAGCGTGAGTTGATTTTTGTGAGAGGTGAAAGGTGTGGGTCTTGTTTCAGTCTTCTACATGTGGCTATCCAGTTTTCCCAGCACCATTTACTGAATAAGGATTCTTTTCCCCAGTGTATGTTTTTGTCTGCTTTGTTGAAGATTAGTTGGCTAGATGAGGATGGTTTTATATCTGGGTTCTCTGTTCTGTTCCACTGGTCAATGTCCCTGTTCTTGTGCCAGTCTCAAGCTATTTTAATTAATATAGCCTTGTAGTATAGTTTGAAATCTGGTAGATTGATACCTCCTATTTTGTTTTTATTGCCTAGGATTGATTTTGCTATATGGAGTCTTCTCTGGTTCCATATGAAGCGTACGATTATTTTTTCTATATCTGTGAAAAATGATGATGGTATTTTGATAGGGATTGCGTTGACTGTGTAGGTCACTTTGGGTAGTATAGGCATTTTAACAATGATTCTGCTGACCCACGAGCATAGTATGTATATTCTTCCATCTGTTTACGTCCTCTGCTATTTCCTTCTTCAGCGTTTCATAGTTCTCCCTGTAGAGGTCTTTTACTTCCTTAGTTAAGTATATTCCAAGTTACTTTATTTTCTTTGTTGCTATTTTGAAGGGAATTGAGTCTTTGATTTGGTTCTCACTTTTACTGTTGTTGGCGTATATGAATGCCTCTGATTTCTGTGTATTGGTTTTGTATCCTGAGACTACCAAACCCTTTTCTCCCCTCTCTGAGTCCCTGTGCCTGCTCTTGGCCCTCCCCTCCCCCTTCCCCCACCTCTAGGTCTCTCCCCAGACCTCTCTTGCCCTCTCTCAGTAGTGACAGCTGAGCATGGGGAAGCCTGGAGGACTCCAAGCTGGCCTTCAAGGCCCACCCCTGCCTGAGGACTGCAGGGAGGACCTCCACCCACACCAGCCAGGCCCATGGGTGGCTCTCTGAAGGCCCCCACTGGACGAGAGCCGGCCCACCTGTGAAGTCAGCCAAGTGGGTCTCTTGTGCCTCTAGACAGCCCCCAAACCCTCCTGGTCCCCACATCAGAGCAGCCCCCATTTGATCAGCACTTCCTACGGGCCAGGCTGTGGCTAAGCCCTCAGAAGCATGGCTTCACGTACTGCTCCCAACAGCCACGTGCAGTAGGTATCGTTAGTCTTTCCGCCATGGGAACTTCTTTTGTACTCAAGTGGAGACCAGTGAAACCCACTAAATTTGTCACTGACAATAGCTGAAGGTGTTCCCCTTCCCCAAAACATTTCATATACTTCAAAGGACAATATCTTTCTAGATCCAGACAATGCCTCTGCAATGGTGGAATTTCCAGTAGACAGGGAGCAGAGCAGATCCTGTCCATTTGGGAACAGGGGCATCCCCTTGTCTCACAACCACCCCCCCCCCCCCCCCCCGGGGTTGCCTCCTCCTGCTCTCATAAAACTGCCCCTCCCCCCCCACCAGGGTTAAGCAATCAGCTCCTCTGTTCCCTTGTTGGCTACTCACCTGGCCAAGCTAGGCCTATTAATTACCCGAGGATAATTAAGGGTGGGGAAATCCACACAGATACAATCAGCACCCTCCCCTGACTGTCCCCACATTCCCCTCCTGGTCTCCCTGAAATCCTGGGATGGACTGTGCTCCCCTGTCATCTCCGTCCCCCGCAGCACCCCCAGGCCCACCCAGACCAGCGCCTGAACGCCCCAGAGAAGACTGAGCCCTGCTGGGCAGCCAGCTGCTGCAGTCACGCTGCAGTTCCCACGGAAGCGTCCTCCCGCCCACCCCACCGTCTGAGACACCTCGATGAGCCAACTCCTTGCCCCTCACCCCAAAGCTCAAACATGTCTCACCTTCCGCCCGCCCCAACGCAGACTGCAGAAAACACTGGCTAGGGTGGGCGTCCAGACCAGGCACCCAGGCGCCTAGGAATGGACTACTTAATTTCAGGACACCCCGAAACTGTCAGCAAGAGTCTCCATCTATGCTCACAAGTACATCTGGGAGGGCTCCACATTCACATCAGATCTCAGAGAGCCCCGAGCTCCAAAGGGGTAAGAATCCCTGGACTGAGGTGTCATGCAGACCACCCCATAACACTTGGTGGCTGTGAGTGCCAGCCTACAGCCAGACTGAGTGCCATCCCAGCACTGCTACTTTCTAGCTACCTCATCTCAGTTTTGCTATCTGAGAAATGGAATCGCACAGCGTCTTGGTTTCCTCTTTGGGTCACTACAGGGAGCAGCAGCCTGACTGCTTCAGCTGGAAGTAAATCCCCCAGAGAACACTCAGGTCATGGTCAAAAGGAGGAGGCACAACTATGGACTCAGCCAGAAGTGACAGTACACACCCTTCCCTGCACTGAGACCGAGCAGCACACCGAGAATCTCTCCCAGCATCCTTATATCACATCGGGCTCCAGGCCCAGGGAAGCCCTGAGGACGGCCCAGCCTCCCTTCTGGAAACACCACACAGAGCTCAAGAGGAAGCCCCCAGCTGTGCCTAAGAAGGCCTCCCTGCCCTGGGGGGCCGGCCAGGGAGACCCCAGAGCAGAAGCTAGTCCTGCCGTGGCAGGCAGCCTGGCCACAGAGCCTCCCTAGCTGCACATACCTGGCCGACCTGGCCATGGCAGCCAGGGCTAGACAGATCGGTTCTGCCCCTGCAGCATGGCACAGAATGCGGCCACCAGTCTAGAGTGCAAGAGCCAAGCAAGGGCCCAAGCCTTGTCCAGAGGACAGCGGTAAGGCAAGGCGGGCTGCTTTAGGAAAGGATGGGGGAGTAACAAGGGAGGAAAGGAGTGGGGGGGAAGGGAGGGAGGAGAGAGTCAGCAGGGAGGGAGGGAGGGAGGGAGTGGGGAGGGGTGGGGGAGGAAAGGAGGGAAGGAAGGAGGCTCTTCAAGTCTCTTCAAGCCTCTCCATCCCTCCCTCTTCCAGGCAAAATATTTTTTCTCTAAAAAAAAAATCCCTTTCCTTTCTGAACAAGAGCTTTGTAACACTAGATGGCTGATCCGAAAATAACTATTTTGCCCTTAGACAGAGGCGCTTTTTAACAGGAGAAGCTGAGATATTTTGAAAGCCGCCCCTGAGGCGAGAAAGTTGTGCATAAGGCACTAATTGTCACCGCTCCCCAAGGACAGCCAGACTGTTCCAGGCAGGGGAGAGGGCTGGGCTGGCTGTCAGCACCTGTTCCCGGGGGAGTCTCCCTGCCCGGGCTCAGCAGCCAGGCCAGCTTCCTGCGCCACCGGTGCAGGAGATAAAACACAGGACACAGACGATCTTACATAACCGGAGCGGGACTGAACATTTTCAGCAAATTACCTCTGTTATGAGCTCTGCCATAAAATCGCCTCGCAAGTGAATTCCGTTTTTCTTCCCTCCGTGCCCAATCAATTAGCACATGAGTAATACCAAGCCCATTAGGACAGACCGATGCCGGGGGAGTTATGTCATCTGCTGTAGAAATGATTGCTTAATATACCAGTTGGCTCCGAGGAGCTCTTAGCCACACACAATCTTGCCATAATCAATAGCAACAGTCAAACGAGGCTGTTTCCAACGAGGACACTGCTGGGCAGAGCAGGAGCCAGCGCCAGTGTGCCAGTGTGGGGCAGATGCTGAGTGGGCCCAAAGCTGCTCCCACCCCTCCCCCGCCTCCAGCCTCCCCTCCCTTCTGCCCCTCCAGCCTCCCCTCCCCTCTGCCCCTCCAGCCTCCCCTCCCCTCTGCCCCTCCTGCCTCCCCTCCCCTCTGCCCCTCCTGCCTCCCCTCCCCTCTGCCCCTCCTGCCTCCCTTCAGAGCCAGCAGAGAAGCCTAAGGGTGGCTCAGGGAAACAGGAGCCTGGAGGGAGAAGCCCAGACGATGCTCAGGGGAATTCCTAGCCAAGAGGGAAAGGAGGATGAGACTCTTTCTTCCTCCGTATTTCCTGGCAACCGCAGAATGGGCGTTTGCTCTGCGGTCACCAGGTCAAAGATTTGTGAGGTCACAACCCCTCTGGAGTTGAGCACGCCTGTGAGCACATCCTTACATGTGGGCATAAACAAGGACAGGTGCCTGAAACTATTACTGCATGTCTGTGTTTACATGTATGCATGGATAGTCGAGCGGGGCCAGCATATGTGTGTGTGTGTGTGTGTGTGTGTGCTCGCGTGCGCAGCTCCTGGAGTACTGTACACATGTGTGCATAAGAGCGTTTACTTGTGTGCAGATACGTACAAGTGTGCCCCTTACTCCAGCACGCAGCCATCCTGCAAGCCCAGGCAGCCTCCCCTGCCACTTTGTTCTGTCGCTATTCTGGGCCTCAGAACCGAGGGTAAGAGCTGAGCGTCTCCCCAAGGTGACGGAGAGCAGAGGCAGTGAGCAGCGGCGTCAGCCACCTGGGTGTGGCACCCTAGAAGAGCACCAGCGTGGCTGTGGAGCTAGGCCACCCTGGTGTCTGGGCCCTGTCCTGCCTCCTGGAAGGGCAAGTTCCTTGATTTCCCTGGGTGGCCAGTGCCTCATTTGCACACGGAGATGTCAGCATCCCCAGGCTGGCTGAGGGTTAGTGCACAGAAAGCGCACGGCGTAGCCCACCTGCCAGAGGAAGCAACCCCTAAACTCAGCTGCTGGCATTAACCCATTGACCCCTGTGCTGCCGCATCTCCTTGGCTGCCGAGCCTGGGACCGGGTCTCCAGTCCCTCCCTGCTCCAGATGGGGCCGGGGACCCACTCTATTTCCCTCCTAGTGGCTCGGAGAAGCATTGCCGCATCCCTGAGAATGCACATCTCACCGGGCAGGACTGGTGTTTGCAGCCTCAGCCCCAGCGCTGTCTCCTCTGCACAGACGTCTCTCTCCCAGCTAGCAGGCATGTCCCTGGCAGGGTAACTATTGTCCCCACAGCCAGGAGTGGCTGCTCCCACTGGCTGCAAGGCGCTGGGCGCCGGGGCAGAGAGCGTGCCCTGCGTGGGCAAACCCAGGTCCAACATCTCGGAGACGCTGAGAGCCCCAGGCCTTGGAAATGCTCAGGCGCAAGCCCTTCTTCCTTGACAGATGCGGGACCGAGCCTCCCAGGGCCGGCCGCTGAGTGAGAGCTGGGCGCGCTGACCCCAGAGATGTGGGTCTCCAGGTGGGATTTTTTCCAGAGAGGGAGGGAAAGGTCTGGAGGAGACACACCTCTCTCTCCACTCCCACCTGTCCACCTGCAGCCACCCCCACGAGGTGACAGCTCACGCAGCCACGGCCCGGGGGCCCCTGTTGGGGGGAGAGGAGGCGAGTGGCACAAAGCCTGTTGCCAGGGCAGTGGACCTGCTGCTGTGAGGAAGGGCCCGCTAATGACTGGGCGCAGGGGAGTGGGTGCAGCGGTGAGTGCCCAGTTCTCCAAAATGCCCACTGCCCTCTTCCCCCGGCCTCAGTTTACCCATCCATAGAATGGAAGGATGGAGTCTATAAGCACAAGGTCCCTCCCAGGCCTGGTGCTCTGGGGCGGGGCTGTGGGGTCCCTGGGGCATGGCCAGGTGAGCTTTGGCCTTGGGGAGGGTGGCCGTGGGTGGAGAGGTCCCGGGGCAGCCCCCCAGCCCTCCCTGCTGCCGGAGCGGGAAAGGCCTCCTCTCGCTTTCCGAAGCCCGTCACGAGCTCTAGAGGGGCAGCTTGGCAGACAGGCAGGCGCCTCTCCAGCGGTCCCCTCCGCGGCCATCTAGCCTTGGGGTGACACGAGGCCGCACCGCACCTCCGTCTCTTCCCTGAGAGGTGGCGTTGAGAGCAGCGCCCGTCCCGGTGGCTGGAGGACTCAGTGGGGTGGGCGAGGGCACCCGAGCGCTGGTCTCTGTGCCACAGGCGCCGCGGCGAGCGCACAAGACGGACGTCCCTGCCTGTCGGGCCCACCTCGCAGACCGGGCAGTGGACAGATGCACACGGAGAAAAGGAACAATATCGGGGACGGTAAGTGTTGCAGAAAATACCCGAACAGCTCAGACATGGAACTGCAGAGTCGTGACGGGGCACGGAAGGTGTGGGTGCAGCTAGTGAACGAGGCTGGAAGGAAAGAGACCTGTGTCTGGACCTCGACTTCCTCATCTGCAGAGTGGGCATAAGACCACTAACACGTTGCCTACCTCCCGGGATTGTGTTAGGGAATAATTACGGTCCGTGGAGCTTTATGGGATTTTTTTACTAGTCTAGGGGGTGACAGAGGACCCAGGGTGCTGGGCATGAGAGGGACAAAGGTCATTCGTGTTAGTTGTTGTTACTCTGGGTCATTACCCAGGGCAGGGACGCCCCCACCCCACCCAACCCCTGCGCCAGGCCGTGTCTCTTCACCGCGCTCCGAGCCTCGGGAAGGACAGGGCCTCCCACCTCGGGCTCTCTCCGGCCCAGGCACCCAGTCCGACCCCGTGTCCCACCCCTCGGTCTGGCAGACAGAGCCCGGGAGGCTCGGCCCCGTGACTGCTGGGACGGCCTCTCCTCCCTGGGTCTCTTCTTCCGCAGCTGCCGGGGAGAGCCCGTGCGGACGGAGCAGGGCATGCGTGTGCACCTCGCCCTGTGAGCCGGCTGACACCCGGCCCCTCCGTCAGCACAGCCCTTCTCTCGCAGGCCGTGGGGAAGAACGAACGAGCCGCAGCCGTCAGCTCACTGCGCACTCACTGCGCCGACCCCCCAACACCTTACACCTGCGCTTCATTCGGCCCCAAGGGAAACGCCGTGGTGTAGCCTCGACCACAGCTCTGCAGAAGAGGCGGCTCAGGCCCCGGAGAGGGCGTCATCCCCAAGGCCACACGGGCAGTGGGCCCGTCCTTCTCTCTGGAGCCCGTGAGGGTCACACGCTGCATTCTTCCCCGGGATGGCGGGATGGCAGGTGCGCAGACAGCGTTGCGGGTCTGGATGGCTGGTACCGCCGGGCTTCAGCCGCCGCCAGAGAGCCTGGCGAGGAAGCCGGCCGTACGGGTGGCAGCTTAGGCATGAGCCTCAGGCCGACCCCTCTGCCCCGCCTGCCTCTGCCCACCTCAAGCAGCCCTGTGAGCGGGGCTCTGCGTGGCGAGGAGCTCGGCCCCTGCCAGCCGCCGGCAGCAGCTGGCCAGGCCCTCGGGGACAACGCGTACGCGTCCTCCGCTCCGTCAAGGCGCAGGCCACCGCAGCGCTGGCCGACGGACGTCTTCCCTGCAACCTCTTGAGAGGCGCTGAGCCAGGGGCCGGCCACGCCACCCTGAGTGCCCTGCCCCGAGCAGCCGCACGCTGGCTCTGCTGGACAGCTCCCACGGTCACCGCTGCAGGCCACGCCGCACGCACCACACCCCGTGGGGCTCGGCGTTGCACACGGACGTGGCCACACTGAGGCACTCGTGATGCACCTGCCTCCGTCACACACAGAGCGCAGGACCCCCGAGCCACGGAAACTGTGCCGACGTAGATGCGTGTTGTTGCTTTCACTCCGATGTCTGGGGACCGTTTGTTTCCCGGCAATAGATGACGAGTACAGATGTGCCCTCTGCCCTCTGTGACCGGGGTTTACAGGAAAGGAGAGTGCGTGGGGAGATGGCAGCACAGGCAGTGTGTGGTCAGAAGCCAACCCGTGAGCATCACAAGCTTCTCCAAGGCCAGGGGACAGAGCACACCTGCTCCCCTTCCTCTCAGAGCCTGGGAGGCCGAGGGTGGGACGTTCTCCTGAAAAGCAGACCACGTTCTCTGCTCAGATGTGAGGGGCTGTTATTAAAAGAAGAGGAAACGTCTATTCCAGCCCAGGCTCTGCCGCCAGGCCGCGGGCGAGCAGCCGCCCCTGCCCACCTGTCATGGGCACCACCTAACGTCAGGCTCTGCAGGTGCATGCCGGCCTGGCACTCGGCGCCACAAAAGCCCCGAGCTACAGGAAGGGCCTCTACTGCGGTTTTAAGAGGAGAGGGGCGAGGGCTCCTGCGCTCTCCTGACGGCAGCTGCTCTCTGATTTTCACACATAATGGAGCAGGAAATTGCCCGCGGTGGATGAGCGAGACCCGTTACCTGTGGGTGGAAATGGGTAATGAGAACTTAAATCCAGGCGCGTCTCCGGATCGCATCAGGGAGTCAGCTTGCAAAAATGATTAGGAGGGTTTTAGTGTCCACTGATTAGATGGACGCCCGACTCCTGCGGCGCCCTCGGGCGCGTTAACCTCGCGGTCCTGCGCCGGCGATCGGCCGTGCGTGCCGGTGCAGCGGCCTCCGTCCCGGACCTCGCACAGGACCTCCAGAACCCAGAGATTTGAAACGACTAAACTCCTGCTTGGTGTGGTGCAACCAGACCCCCCAAGGGAGGCCTGCGTGATCCTTCCCGCCTCGCCTCAGCGAAGAGCTCCAGCCTCCCTGTGCCTACTGGGAAAGTCGGTCGAGGGGACGACCCTGGGCCAGCGTCCGCTGCCTTTCCCTCCTCCAGTGCAGGCGTCGTTATGAGGCGGTGTGACCTAGCGGAGGGGTGCCGGGGCCCTTGGGCCTCGCGGCTGCCAGGGCCCCGTCGGCAAGTCCTGTCCCCTCCCGACCTGTGTGCGGAGGTGTGAGGGCCCGCCCCGCCCAGGCCTCTCTGGTCCTCTGTCACTGACCCCCGGGGGGCTCTCCCCACGTGTCCCAAAGCAAGCTCCTCGTGCTTCTCCGCCCAAACTCCCATTTTCCTTTCTGCACTCGTTGTGGCGCTCCTTCTCCCTTACATTTTTCCTGCAAATCCTATCACCTTGACTTTGAAAATACTTAATCCATCCCCTGGCCCATGCCCAGTATTAATCCATCAGCCTCTTCTTCCTTAGGTCTCCTACCTCTGGCCTCTCCCCTCCAGTAAGTCTTCCCTTAGCACCTGCTTTCAACGTCCCTCTGCTCCAAGACCGCAGGGACTCCGCCGAGCCATGAAGCTCCCACAACCCCCGGCCTGCCCGGCCCCCAGCTCACCCAGCACACTCGCTCGGTCAAGGTCGGCACTGAGGCCCTCACCCCTCAGGCTTGGTTGGTCCCCTTCTTCTCGCCTTGCTCCTACCACTCACCCCGCCTTCCTCACCCCTGCCCCGCAGGCTGCCATCTCGGTATCCAGCTCAGCCCCTCTCCCTCCCGAAGCCGAAGCCGCCCTGCCAGCTCTGCCTCCCGCGGGCCCCCCACCCCAGCTGGGACCTCCTGCAGCGCTCACAGCACTAACCTGCGGCTTCACCCCCACTCCCGCCTGCTGGGGGTCACCCCCCTATTTTACTTGCGTTTTCTGCAGATTGACAGGATCTTTGAGAACCCTCGCAGGGCCTGCGGCCCGCCTTGCTCAGTATAAATGTGTAGCAAATGTTTCTTTTCGTCTAATGACTTAAGATAGGGTCCCTGCCCCTGAGAATATTCCTTGAGGAATATTCCACTACATTTATATTCATAGAATTCAGAGCTCAAAGGAGCCCAGCAGACCCCGTCCAATCCCCTACAGATGAAGAACCAAGCCCTGCCCCTCCCCACACCTGCAGTGGGGGCCGGATTGTACAGTAAAGAGCAACATTCGATTTTTCCTGGATCTCAAACGCTAGATAGGGAAAACCCTAAAATATGATTAGCTAGGTATCAGGAGAGTTGGACTGGCGTTACACTCTGCCATTATTTGCTGTGTGACTTTGGGCAGGTCGCTTAACCTCTCTGGGTCTCAGTAAGACAGCCAGACAAAACGCACACGAAAGCGTGCATTTGTTTCAGTCTTTGTATATCTGTAAATATCATAAGGAAGCCCACCAGTTTTGCCTGCAGAGCTTTTGTTGGGGCACTGGCTCCAGGCGGAGGCAAGAGGGGTGGAAGAATGCCATCTGGCTGGTAAGCTGCAAGCCCCCTTGATCCAAGCTGCTCTGCTGTCACTGATCGCATCTGCAGTGTCATGTTCCCACACACTATTGCTGCCAGCTGCCCTTTCCTCCCCTTGGCCAGCCAGGCCGGCCCGCCAACGCCAGGCGCAGGGTGGCCACTTGGGCAAAGAGCTGTTCCAGCTCTTCCCTGAAACCTGTGAGGGCCAGGCTCCCTTCCAGACGGGACCCCTGCAGAGAACCAACTGGGGCTGACAGCTCGGAGGCCGTGTGATCATCTGGAGAGTCGGCCGCAGATGACTGACAGTTCCCGCAGCCAGACAGGGCAACCGCACCTGGCCAGACCCCTGGACGGTGCGATGCCTGCGGCCCATCGCCATGGGAACCCGCAGCGCCGACCGCCAGGCCAAGATCCTTCAGGCTGGAGACCTTCAGGGGAGATCCTTCTGGGAGACCCAACAGCCTTGCTTTCTGAGGCCGCATGTTTTCCTGGGCCAATCCCAGGGGGCTGCAGGACTGCACAGACAGGCCCTGTTTGCAGGTATCAGGAGGGGAAAGGCGCCTACGAAGGCACAGCAAGAGGAGGTTCCAGGCCCTGCAGCGAGTCACTCACCTGGGGGCTCCTGGAGAGCATTCCTGGGCCTGCGACAAGGTGGGCCGGCGGGAGATGAGCCCACTCACCTCCCACAGCGCTGCATCTCCACACAAATGGCTGCCCATGATTAATGCATGGGGCGCCACTGAGGAGGAGCCACTGGGTGCTTTCTGCAACAGCGCCCACCTTCCGGCAGCGTGCAAGGCCATCAATTATTGATCCTCCGTGGGAGATGCGCCTCCTTGGGAAGAAGCAGCTCGAGATGATTTCCTATGCAAATCTGCAGCAACCCGCTGGGAACCCCACGCCTGGCAGGCAAGAAGGGCCAGGCGCCGGTGGGCAGTGCCCCCCTTGGGCCCCCACCTTCCCTACTGTTCCCGCCACGCACTGGGGTCAGGCCCAGCGGCAGCGCCCCTCAAAGCCCAATTACAATTACTGCTATGATCACCACCGTTACCGTCTATTAGAAAGAGCCCCACCCCCACCCAGGCAGCTGACCTTCCCTGGGGGGGGGCCTCATCAAACCCCTGCTGAGACAAGGCTAGGCCCCTGAGATCAAGAAAAACTGGGTGCCGAGAAAGGAACAGCCACCGCCGTGTCCTTATTTATGACACAGAGTGTTTTCTATATATGAAAAGCCGCCATAATTTGCTTATAAATAATTGACTTCTCCGAGATTAGAATCTCTAGAGGGACTCTCAGTGTCTTCACAGCAAGGCGCCCCTGCCTGCGGTGCAAATGAGGCCCTTTCAGACCTGCCTTATCTCAGCCCCAGCGTTATGAAGAGCGAGCTTTCTTTCCTTCATCCCCTGTAATAACCTTCAACTAACCTTTAAACCGGAGTGAATAATTTAAATCTTATTTTCATATCAATGGATGAGTCAAGCCAAGCAATTATCTTTTATCTGTATACTCTGTCGTCAGAGCGGCAGGCATAATCACGTTTTCCCAAGCGGGCCAGATGAGAGAGAGGAAGAGTGAGGAAGTGAGAGATGGTATCTGAAGACATTAACGCAACAATGAATTATTCAATAATGAGTACAAGATCTGTCATAACACGCACACGCTCACACACATGCACACACACATGCAGGGAGCTTTACATCTGCCCAGTGTTCCAGGCAGGCCCAGCCTGGCAGTCTGGGGGAGGGGTGCCAGGAAGGGGGTCTGGGCTAAGCATGACAAACCGCAGATCATCTGCTCAATTAGGACGGAGAGCAGGTGCGTGGGGCACGTTGGTGGCACAGGACGGCACTGTTGTGGGCCAAACAACAGGCTGAGAGAAAACACCTAATTTGCGTGACAGTGATTTACAACAGCGCTAGCTCTGATTGTGCTGACGGGGAGGGAACGGGGCGGGGGGGCGGGGGAAGATTTCAGGGGAGGGCGGTGTGGATGGGAGAAGGGAAGATTTAAAAAAATAAATAAATAAAATCGAGAAAAGGTTGAAATTCCCCACGGTGCTCATTAAAATTCTACTGCACGCATTTCTTCCCTGAGTCCCCCCGGATTGCCCGTGATCATTTTTATTAATTCATAAAATATCGCTCCAGTGATTGAGGCTGATGATTAGTGGAGCCGACAAACACAAGAGCTGGTGAAATATTGCAGCGGCTCCTGTCGGGTCTTTCCGAGTGAAAACACAGACCTCGTCGCATGAAAAGGCGTCCTCTAACCGGCGCTGGGGCAGCCAGGCCAGGCCCAGGGGCAGGTGCAGGGGCCACGTGTCTACCGCAGCCCCTGCCACCCCAGACGTCTCCCTCGCCCAGACACCCAGTGGCACTAGCAGACATTGCTCATCCATCCCCGTTCTCTTGGCGGGAAATGCCTGCTTGAGGCAGAAATGTCCTTTAACCTCCGCGTGAAATGGGCTGTCAGGTTTAGGCAAGGAGCAGCTCGGAAGTTTCCACTGGAAGCTCAGCTCCGGGCTCGGCAGGTGCAATGGCTTAGACACTGGTACCCGCAAGAGCCAGGGTGCGCCCACACTTACCCGGGCCTCTTTTCGAAATGTCGTCGTCCTCCGCCCCTTCCCAGAAATCCCTCCGTGGCTATGGAGGAAGTCCGCCCCCGTGCACGATGCTCTACCCCTCCCACTTGACAGGCGAGGAAACGTGTGGCTGGCGGAGTCACACAGCAAGAACAGGTCTCGAGGCTAGCAGGCACAGAAGCCCTGGTTGCAGACAAAGCAAGGGCAAATTCTGTGTTCATTTGCGATTGTCCTCTCAGGTTTCTGCTATGATCGTCTTTTCCCTTCGGCTTTCCGATGCCCTTTTCCATTTTTTCACTAAGTGCTCTGTCCTACATTCGCTTCCGTATTTTAAGACACATCACAGACTTTGCGATACTAGGTGGGAAGGAAGACTCGTTCAGTTTTTCTCAACACTGATCGCCCCCCAGAGACTAAATGAGACTCTCCGGAACGGGCGAGGCCCAGCACGTGCATTTCAGCTGGCTTGCCAGGTGAGTCTCACGCCCTCAAGTTTGAAACCTCTGGTCCACAGACATCCAGAGACATCAGGACCCAAAGTCCTGGCCGCAGCCTAGAGTCACCAAATGACTTTTTGAACAAAAACATTTCCCTGGGCTTCAACTCAAGAGATTCATATTCGGCTGGTCTAGGGCGAGACCCAGGCATGGTATTGGTCAAAAATTTCCAGGTGTTTCCAATGATCAGTCAGTCAGGTGGAGAAACACTCGGATATGACAATACTAGAACACAGTTGCCAGATTCTACTCTTATTTCCCATGAGCTAAATATGGTCCCTCCCCCTCCCCATTTATACAGTATCACTAAACTAGACAGGAATAAGAAAGGTAGAATGAATCCCTTGAAAAAATATTCATGATCCCATTTATTTTATACCTTGGGCACAGAGTCCAGGCTAATTTGCATGCCTAGATGAAATATTTCAGTTTTCACTTAGAAAATAGCAATGCTATCTATAATGTGGGAAGAAAGATGTACTAAGTGCTTGAGTGCTAAACTGAAAATCCTTTCTCCTCTCAATTAGCTCATATAGACATCAAGCTGGCTCTACATGCATTTTGCATTTAATGTATTTGTATAGCTTCTTCTGGGATCATTTTAGAATTCTGAGCTCCCAAATCTAGAGAAAGTATGCAAAGGCAGTTTTCATCTTATGAGCTTGTTTTCAAAGTAAAGCTTGTTTCTCTTGAGAAAATAGTTTAATTTTAGACTTACTGACAATGTGAATTGTAAAAGTGATTGGGTTGCCTTCTTTGGTTTAGCCACTGGGAAGCTCAGAGCCAACTTTGCTACTTCCCTCAAATAAGGTTATGGCTTACACTGTGTCTGCTCACTTTCATGTCCCATTTCTGCCTGAGGATTTAAATACATAAATATGGTTAAAGAAAAGTAAAGTCAGGAGAAGCTCATTTTGGTGCCTCCTGACTGGTCATCAATCGTCTCCTACAGCAGAAGGCCCATAGAGACCGGGCAGGCAATATAACTGGGAGGAACAGTCCTGGGGCACCCCAGTGAGGGCTGTGAAGACAGGAAAACCGGAGAGCACATGCCCCAGTTCAAGGCTCCAAAAATTTAAACAAACTTTAAAAAGATAACCACTGTGCTGTCAAAACACATCTGTAGACCACATCTGGCCCACTGGCCACCAGCTTGCCTGGGCCATGGGAAGGACGTCCAGGGCCTGCTCCGGTCAAGCTGCTCTAGGACAGCTAGGTAAGAAACAATTTCTCTGTGTTGGAGTGACCCCGTTTTGGAGCAGTCAACTCTCCAACACTTAATATTCATTTTGGAATGACTATTCCAGCCTGAATGGAAGGAAAAGTGTTAAAGTCCTGGTTGGAGGGAAGTCGGTGCTCAGGAAATGTTTAGAAAATGAGCTGTTGAATGAGGCTCATTCTTTCTGTTCCCAATTCTGCTCTAGAGTGTTGGGAGCTATTACAAAAGCAATGCACGCTTGTTGTAGGCAAGATAGACATATGCGCACAAACCAAAAAGTAAGCAAAAGTACATATAGGTGGGACTCACAGAAGTGAGATAACTACTTAGCACCTTGGTGTATAGATTTCAAGCAAAGTGTGTGTCTGTGTGAGTGTAGTACATATGCCTACTTTTATTTCCAGCTTATGTTTTTCTGGGAACTTCTTTTCCATGGAAGAATTTATTACTTTCTTAAACTTCTAGGAAACATGGCACAGTAGATATGGGAATTATAAAATCTCTTCCAAAATCTGATTAATTAAATAAAAAATAACTAAAAAGAGTAAAAACAATCAGAAAAATACAAAATGTTAGAAGAAAACTTTCCTGAGATTAAATATAATAAACATATACCTTAAAGGGGGAAAATGCAGAACAAATAATATCGACGTATCTTGATGAAGTCACTGAATCTTTATGTTACCTGGCTGCAAATATAAATAACGTTTAAGAAGCAAAATCAGAATGGTCTCGAAATTCTCCATAGAAACATTCCATGGCAGAAAACATTGTAAAAATACCTACAGAGTTTGGACATGGGGGAATTACCCCCAAATTTTATACTCAGCAAAATTTTCATTCATATGTAAAGAAAAGAAAGACACGCCAAAACAAGAAGTTAACTCACAATGGATTATAAACCTAAACATAAGAACTAAACTATAAAATTTCTAGGAGAAAATATTTGCAAAGTTTGTTAGCTAAGATACAAAAGCACAAATCATAAAGGATAAAAATTGATGAAATGAATTTTATGAAAACTAAAAGCTTCTGCTCTTCAAAAGTCACTATCTAAAATAATAAAAAGAGAAAACCCAGAATGGGAGAAAATATTCACCGTATGAATATCTAACAAAAGGTATATATCCAAAATATAAAAAAGAACACTTAAGACAACCCAATCAAAAATGAACAAAATATTTGAGCAGACCCTTTACCAAAGAAGATATGTGAAAACTCAGCAAACACATGAAAAAAATGTGTCCTAGGCAAATGCAAATGAAAAGCGCAATGAGATAGCACTCTATACCTCTCGAATGGCTAAACTTAAAGACTGACAATACCAAGTGTTGACAAAGATATGGACCACTGGAACGCTCATACACTCTTCGTGAGCATGTAAAAAGGTAGAACCACTTTGGAAAACACTTTGGCAGTTTCTTATAAAGCTAAACATATACCTTTCTTATGACCCAGCTATTCTACCACTTTGGATTTACCCAAGATAAATGAAAACATATGTCCATATAAAGGCATTGTACAAGCATGTTCATAGCAGCTTTATTTGCAACAGTCCCACCCTGGAAATAACCCAACTGTCCGTCAACAGACGAGCAGTTAAGCAAATTGTCATATATCCATGCAATGGAACACTACCCTGCGATAAAAAGGAATAAAATCCTTATAAATGTGACAACATGAATGAATCTCACAAGACATTATGCTGGGCAAAGAAGTCATTTACAAAAGAATGCATATGTTATTACTCCTTATACACGAAATTTTAGAACACACTAAACTAACGGTAGTGATAGAAACCATACTGGTAGTTGCCTGCGGCAGGGAATCGGACAGGCACAGGCTGCTCTGGGAGTGGCGGAAGGGTTTTCTGTCTTGCCCGCGGTAACGACAGTTACACGGGTATACGTAGTTCTCAAAAATAAACAATTATATTTAAAAAGTATGAATTTTATGGATAAAGGCATACTTTATTAAAGGTATAATTTGGTTAAAAATCCAAATAATAATAATACATACGATAGATAATAAGAACTAACTTAAATATATGTTAGAAATTTTTAAAAACATCAGCCCAATAGAGAAATGGACAAGAGATGTGAACAAGCAAATGAAAACAAGTCAATGAAATACAAATAAATATATGAAAAATGCTCAAGTTTGCTTACAATTAAAAACATAAAACAACAGTGAGGCATCATTTCTACCCATTAGATTTCCAAATATTAACGAGATTTAGAATACACGGTATTGTCCGGGATCTGTGGCAGCACGAACTCTGACACACTGTTGGTGGAGGTGCACGTTAGTGTAGTCTTTTCAGGGCCAATCTGGAAAATTCTGAAAGTAGGTTAAACCCTTGCACCTGGGAAATTCATTGCTGAAAATTTACCATACAGTTATACTCAATGAGGGCTCAAGGGTTTAAGAGAGAGCGTTGCAGCTTTGTTTGCCATATTTTAAAAAAGGAAACAAAATAATGTCCATGAAACAAAATAATGTCCATTATATTCATTATGTCCATAATATCCATTATATACATAATGTCCATTATATCCATAATACCATAAATAATGTCCATTATTTTGTAGGGAAACAAGTAAATTCTGTTATATTTACACATACAAAAAAGAATAAGGTAAATTTATAGGCACCAATATGAAAAGATAACCATTTATTACATAGAAAGGTAAGCCAATAGATATTTAGTATGTATTTATTTCTGTGAAAATGTATATATGTTTATGAATACCAAAAAAAGATATACAGATGCATATCCATCAAATTGTTCAGAGATTTCTTGGGAAGGGAATAAAGATTGCAAAGATGAGGACGCGGCGCAGACGTGAATCTATTATGTTTTCTTCATACAATTCTACTTTTTTTTTTTAACAAGTATGATTTATTTTTATAATTAAAAATTTCAAAACAAAATCAGTTCATCCCACTCTTTTGTCCCAAACCACTTCATGACTCATTACTGCTCATGAAAGTGAACAGTCCTTAGCTTGGCAGTCAAACCCTCCATGCTCCGGTCCAATCAGCAGCCTCAGCACATTTGTGGATGCAGATATTCTCCCAGTTAATCTTCACAACGGCCCTGCAGAGTCGGGTCTGGATGGCTCTGGACGGTCCACTCCTGGACTCCCAGGACGTAGCACAGTGTCTCGCACACGACGAGTGCTGAAACAAATATTAATAGAAATGGCCTGGACACCCCCATCACTTTCTTCCGTTACCAGCCTCAAGTCCCAAGCTATGTCCCCTTGACAACACGCCCACTCCGTGCCCGGCACTGTCTCAGGTGAGGGAGCAGGAGCAAGAATGGGGCACGAAGATGAGTAAGACGTGTCCCTGCTCTTGTGGCACAGTTGACGCGCAGGCACACTGAAGGCACAGTTCGCAGCTATGGGAAGTCCAGACTCACAATCAGGCCACGCCACCTCAGGCATCTGCAGAGTACGGTCAGCCTACCAAGGGTGGGCACCCAAGGTGACCTGGGGCAAGCGGGGTCAAGTTCGTGTCAGCTTCCTCCTTTTTCCTTGAGTTCCTCTCATGCCTAAAGATCCCCTCCCAGCTGCCATAGTCATCAGGGCCTCTGGTTGTTTGACCCAAACATAGCCTGTTCCTCTCCTCTTTAACCACTTCAGTAGGGCACTCACAGGCCGAGAAACCTCGCCCACAGCCGGCACTCACAGTCCGCACGACAGTCTGTGCCATGCATTGACGACGGATCTGTTTTGCTCTTGTGTGACGAGGAAAGCTTTAAAGCACTGAAGGTTTGTTTTACTTTACAGGCAGCTTTACTTGCAATGTAAATCAGAATAGGTAACATATACATATATGTTTTCATTATGTTATGTTTAAATGTTCATGATTTTATTTTGATAAATGAAAAATTAGAAAAGTCAATTCAAAATTATAGTTTTATTTCACTCATATCATAAAGAAATAAGGCAAGTTTTTGAACATTACGATAAAGTTTATTCTTTGGTATGATAAATTTCGAAGCATGAGGCTACACAGAGGCAACATTACATTGTTCACAATAGTATCTAGTACTATGCCTTTTATTATTTTTTGAGCATATACTACATCGTCTTAATGGATTTTTCCTTTTTGTTTTATCACTATTGTAAAGTGCTGGAAAATGTCTTTCTCTAAAATGCATGAGATTTTCTGATCCAGTACAAGGGTTGTATTGCCTCGATTTGGAGTACTGTGTAGAAGTTTTGTTATTAACGCTAAAGTTGACGCTCAGCTGTGCGTGTTCATCTGTGGCTATCTATCGACTATAGTAACGCTCGTACGGAAGTGGTTAAATACAAAAAACCTCCAGAACCACAGCTCACAGCAGCCTCAAACTCCTGGGCCCAAGCGATCCTCCTGCCTCAGCCACCTGAGTAGCTGGGACTACAGGCATGTGCCACCATGTCTGGCGGCTAATTTTTTCTGTTTTTAGTAGAGATGGGGTCTCGATCTTGCTCAAGCTGGTCTTGAACTTCTGAGCTCAAGCAATCCTTCCCCCTGGGACTCACAGAATGCTAGGATTACAGGAGTAAGCCACTGCACCAGGCCCAGGCACATCTTTAATTAAAGGAATGGGTCTCCCATGGTGGTCGTGGTGGGAGGTGCTATCTTTGCATAAAGAGAACCTTCTTTCTCTGTATTCTCTGTGGACACGAGGTATATCTGAGCCCAGCAGCTCATGTCACTCAGTATCAGGAGTTAGTCAGCTGAACTGGTTGGTTGGGCAGCTGTCCCCACCTCCCACACTGCTCCCTGAGCACGGAGTTCAAGGCATGGATGGGTGGAAGAGGAAAAACCCTCCAGAGGGTGGAGACCCCATCCCTGGTCAGAAGGCTGTAACTGTTCTACTACATGTGCCACCGTAGTGATGCCCCCAGACCAACCCTAGGGTGACGGGCCCCACCTGGGAGTGGTGTCCTGAGCTGTGTTGGCTGCCAGCTGCTCCCAGACTCTTCCAAACCTGCTTGGGAAACTCTTCTGGGAAGGCAAAGAAACAGGGGAATATGAAATAAGTCATTGACGCAGGCAGGAGTGAATAAGTAGTTTCAGGAACTGATGGTTGATGAGCTCTGAAATCTAGAAGCCCAGGAGGAAGGCTTTCAATGAACACGTCTCTTTCAAATGCCACCCAGGATTTCATCTAAAGAAGCGATTCCTTTAGGAATGCGGGCAGGGACCCCAGGCTCCAGGTTGCTTGGGGCCAGTTGAAGAGGGGCGCCAGGCTGGAGGCCCAGCGGAGGGAATCAGGCAGGGCTGGAATTCCCGGGGGGACCCGGCACTCGCATCAGGGTTGGCACCCACTCAGCTGCGGGTAACAAACAGCACAACTCGAACTCTCCAGATGATGCTGGAACAGACAGAAGGACACACGGGGACAGATAAGTGCCTCTCTTGGCATCTGGTCCCTCTGGAAGCCACTCTCCTCCCAGCAGACACCTGCACACGTGAGCCCAGCATGAGGCGTCGGGTTCCCGTAGGCCAGCCGGCCCAGGAGCCTCTCTCACCAGGCACCGGCTGGGCAGGTACAGACCCTGTCTAGGTCATTTCATGCTCACAGCAACCTGTGGGGTGAGGACCATCACCCTCTCCATTTGTTGGATGGGATGCAGGGCTCAAAAGTTAAACCATTTGCCCGAGGTCACGCGCCCAGTGAGTGGAGGCACGAACCAAGACGTGTTCGGGCGTGTCGGTGCATGTTCCTCCTGAGAACCACGCCTGGGAGGGCCCTGGAGGAGGGGTGGGAAGGCCCGTGTGGCTTGTTCCCTCCCCGGGTACAAACAAGCAGGCTAACAACCAGCTACACTCCAGCGAGGTTTGAGGGGCGCAAAATCAATGTACTTAGGATGCGTGTCATGATCACGTTAATCAGGACGGCAACTGCAGTGCACGATGGCAGCATTTTATTCTCACGCCGGCTTCCCATGGTAAGGGACCAAAGGTTCAGAAAGTTGCGCACTGCAATAAGGGATTCTGTTCCAACAGAACTTCAGAAGCAGCGAGTTCCAGTCCTGACTCTGCCTCCACCTGTTTTGAGGGGTAAGAGAGAGGAGGTGAAACTGAGGCTGGGCCTTAGAAGATGCAGACGACTTGGGGAGGACCAGAGCAGGGTCTGGAGGGGCGACCTCTCCATTGAGAGCCACGATCTCCACCCACACGGGACGCAGGCTCTGCCCACAGCGCTCTCTGCAATGCCGCCACCTCCCTCAAGATTCCCCCTCACCCCAAGATGTTGACCCGTCTCTCATTGCAGAAACAACGGTTGTAGCTGCTGCGACACGCAGGGCTTATCCGTCGCGCTCACCTCCCATGCTGGAGCAGGGCCGGCGCACAGCATGGAAAGCCGTCTCCGCAAGCGCGGCGACCATTTTATCAAACGCATCGCATGCAGAGGAAGCTCTTCGCGCTCGAGGAGGAGCCTCCCCGCGGGAGCTGGGCGCCCACACGCCTGATCGGAGGCTGGGGCACCACAGACGCCCCCGCACGGAGGGAGACGGGGGTCCTGACATTCCTGACGGTTATATAGTGTCGGGGCCCAGGACGGCGCTGCCTCCTACTTTCATGAAGGATCCAGCTTGGACTCTCTGAGCCACAGAGAAGAACCCGCTCTCTCATCCGTAGGAGCACTCCCAGTCTCCCAGACCTTCCTTCCCAGTTTCTTAAAGAATGGTCTCGGCGCCAACTTAAATATTCCATTTGGTTGGGAGGAGGAACCGCCAGCCCAGATTGGGTCAAATTATTCCACAAATATTGCTTATTTAAATAATATTTTTAAAAATACATCATGTTCAGTGGTGAAGAACTAGTAAATTATCGAATTCCCGGAAGCATCCTATAGCCTTTAAAGTGGCTCATGAAGCCCTATAAAAGAACGTAATAAACAGACAAAAAGCAGCGCTGGGCTCGGCGTCAGAACGCCTGCACGAGCCAACGCTGAACATCTTCATATAATCTTTCCACTTAAACCAATGATTAAACAGATTAAACAGATGATTAAACAAATAAAGATTAATGAAACAAGTAAAGTAATCAAATCTGTATGGGTGCATAAACGAATGATTCCAGACAATATTAGAACAAATTGTCTAAAACTAATAGCGAATGTGACGGTTCAGTCCCAACAGCTTTTGTTGGGCTCTCACTTGGATGTAATCAAAACATTTGTTTAAGCTAAGATGGATATGAGGCGCTAAGATGTCAGTTTCTTGAAAGAGAAAAATAAAACAAAAGCAGTGTCTTTGGTGAGGAGATTGGCACCGCCGATGGGGCTGCTTTACCCAGGAATCTGTGAGCACTGCAGGAAGAGGTACGCCATGATCTAGTGCCGCCCTGTCTGTTTCTGAGAACAGATAATACATAGACGCAGCCCCAAGAAGACACAGGCATCTAAACAACTTGAGAACTGGAGAGGGAGAGAAAAACTGTTGAACTATCCTCCAGCACTGTACAAACCCCTTTTTAATTATTGGTCATTGATATGCTAATCACAACGCATGTTTGTCTATTTCTTCTTTCTTTGAGAGGCCAACTATTTATTCCCTGTGTGCTCTTGGAAGGAATTCTTAGCAAGGGTGCTCTATTCAGTTTTTTTTTTTCATTAATTAAAACTAGTGAATTTTTTTTCCTGCTTAGGTTGGTTTCAACCTGCTGGCAGACATTGGGGTTTTAATTGACACCTCGTTTGTAATTCCTACATGGGAAGTCGAAGTCCTTGCTGTTCCAAGTGTGGCCCTGGAACTAGCACCTCCCCGTCCCGTGGGAGCCGGTTGGAAGTGCGGATGCGTGGGCCTTGCCTGCAACCTGCGGAATCAGGGTCTGCATTTTAACACTGTTCTCCGGAGGACCTCGAGGGGCACCAAATGGCATAGTTTGGGCCATGGGAAATCCTCTCAGCATGTTGGGGAACAGAGGAAGAGAACGGCTCTTATCTTTCTTCAAGGTAAGACTGTATAAGAAATGCTTTGAAAAGACTGCTCTGGGGAGAGTGGCTGGCTGGGGTCGCTGTGTCTGTCCCGCCTGCTCTGACAGTGTCGCGGACTGTGAGCCGGGAGAGTCTGGGACTGTAGGATCAGTCGCCAGCAACAGAAACCAGACTAGTGTAAGCAAAAAACCGGAATTGTTTGCTTATTTGTTTTCATAAAGAGGCAAGGCACCTCCCGGAACCCACAGGCAGGATGGTGCTTCAGGAAAGCACTGAGCTTACAGTCCAGACGGCCCGGGCTCTCTCTGTCTCTCGCATTCTTTCGTCTGCTCCTCTCGGTGTCCCTGCTTCCCGCTGTCTCCTGCAACCCAGCTGCCTCCTCCTCTCGTCTCTGCACGAACTACGGCTACTGCCCGACTACACCCAGGGACACATGTCACCTCCAGCCACCTAGAGACTGTCTCTCAGGCCAAATTCCAAATGGAAGGCGAGAGACCACGGGTGGCTGTGTTGGGGTAGTGACCACCCACCCAGTCCAGTCAGCCAGGGTGAGACCATGTTGAACGGCCATGCCTATGGAGAACCCGCTCTGTGCACAGAAAGGGTGTGTGTGAGTTTGAGAGAGAGAGAGAGACGGGGGAAGAGAGAGAGAAAGAGAGGGAGAGGGAGGGAGGGAGAGAGCGGGAAGAGAGATGTCCCCAGAGAAAGGGAAGCACAGTAACTTGCCCAGGATCGCACAGCAGTGGCGCCAGGATTTGAACCCGGAGACAACCTGTGGCCCTTAGCCCCCTGGGGTCCGTGCGAGGTAAGTGAGCTGTGCCATCGCCCCCTTGTCCTCTGGCCACACTGCCATCTCCCTTTCAGCTCCCATACGCAGGTCTGCAGTGCTCACGGCTGTCCCCTGTGCTCAGGGAACACCCCACCTGCTAGGGTGCTTGGTGTCTGCAACGTGCCGGCACTGGCGGAAGCACTCACATCCTCGCATCCTGAAAGCACCTTGCCCCTGACGCGGCGACGCAGTCTGTGCGACGCCGTGGAGGGCCAGGTGCTGATGCGTCACCCCTCCCGGGTGGCCCATTGGTATCTAACTGGGGCCTCCAGGAAGCAGTACCTGCTTGGGAAGGTGGAAACTCAGGGGGACGTTTGGGTGTGGAATTGCCTTGTGGAATTCCCTAATCATTCCCAAATCAGGGGGCTGAGAGAGGGAGAGAAAGATACAGTGAAGGAGAAGAGAGAAACATTCAAACCCAAGAAACTTGTTAAAAATACCAAAGTCTGGGCCCCACTTGGCATCAGGATCAGGATCTCTGGGGATACAACTTGGGAATCTGCAGTTGCTAAGCTTCCCTCGACCCATGACCCGCCCCCTGCCCACCGCCAGGGGACCGACGTGGCCCACTCACATGGGCACCTAGGAGCCACTGAGCGGGCAAAGTGGGAGTCTCAGGCAAGGATGCATCATTGGGTTGTCACTGCTACAGTGGCCTTCCGAGCCACCTTTGAAATAAATACACCACAGAACTGTCCACCTGCGAAGGGACAGAGAACACCTCCAGCAGCGTCTGCTCCTCGCTGATCAAGGGTGGCTCTGTGGCTGCTTCCCGCATACGGGTCCCCAGCCACTTTGTGCCTTGGTCTGGGAGAAGCCCCAGGACTGGAAGCGAGAGCTACGCAGAATAGCTATTCATAGCAAAGCCAAGGCTGGAGCAAGAGGTGGGACCATGATTTTCACAGGTGTCTAATACAGGTCCCCATAGGCTTATTATGGGCTAGGAGCAGAGTATCAGCCCGGAACCTGGGCTGCAAGTGGTAGAAACCAGCTTGGGCTATCACAAGCAGAAAGAACACTCAGAATCAACAGGATCTGCAGAACTAGGCTTGGGAAATGGGAAAAACCAAAGTAGCTGCGGACAGCCCAGCAGCAAGCAGCACCACGAGCTTTAGCAAGAACAGACCGGCCAGGGTACCAGCCTCACAGCAGCTGCTGCCGGACTCTGCCATTAGTCCATTCAAATGGTCCCTTTATCTTTGATTATTTGCCTATGATTCTGAGTCCAGGCAGGGAGGAACCTGACTGGCAGGGACAGGGCCAGGTGTCCACACCCTCAATGCTCCGTTATGACAAAGGAGGAAGCATCTTGCTCCATTTGCTTTCCAGAGTGCCAGGTAGGGCTTTACCCCCCACCAAGACTCATCCCTAGGAAGAGGATCTGGGTGTTGGTGGCCTGAAGAATGGAAAATATTACTACCTACCGCATGTGAAATGAGCCCCATGCGGAGGCTGACACTTGGTGGTTGCTTAACGAGCAGCGATTCGGAGTGCATGATGTCGCTCTGATTTTCTCTGCACCCCTCCCATACCCATTCTGGTCCCATGCCCCACACTGTCACTGCCCAGTGGATTTCTCCAAGGAACCACAGGCCTCATTAAAGCTGAACTCAGAGCCCGCCCTGGAAGATTCCTGGAGGGAAGGGGTGGCCACGCTAGCAGTTCCCCAGCCACCCTCCTTCCCTGCACTACCCTGCAGGGTGCATTTCAATTTCTGCTGCCCAGAGAGATGTTCAAGTCTTTCAGAATTCTTTGCTCTTCTCCAGCCCTGGAGAGTTTAAGGTTTTATGTTATTTTAATGAGGGAGGCAGCTCTCCCCGCCGCATGGCGCTGTATCGTGTGCGAACTGGACGGTAGTTTAGAGAGATCTCCTCATGGTCGGATGAGGACGCTGGGTTCAGAAGAGATTGTCCAAGGTCAGACGGCTCACAAACAGCAGGGCAAGAACAAGAGATTTAGTGACAAAATCCTGTCCACACCTCCCTCTGGAGTGGTCAGCTACCCGCCCCCTCCCCCGCCCCCGACAGAGGCTTTAACCCAACCACACCTCTAGAAACTGCCTTTTTAAAAAGGTCCATTGGACAGAGTGTTGGGGATAGCCCTCTGTCACCGCGCCACTCACTCCTGGGCAACTCCTGAGCCACTGCCTCTGTGTGCAAAAGATTGGCAATGATGTTTTGAGTGATTTCCATTATAAGGAGCCAACTGAAGATCATGAAGATCTGAAAATGTGCCAGGAGCAGGAGATGTCAGCCGGACCACCAAACCATGTTCTCTTGACCTAGAAAGAGTTTTGGAGAATTCCAAAATTAAGAATGAATTTTTATTTTTCCAATGAAGAAACAAAACCCAGAGATGAAAAGTGACTTTCCCAAGGTCACACAGCTAATCAGGGTTGGATGCAGGCCTAAAATTAGATTCCATTCTCTGAGTGTGGTGTTCCTTCCATCCCATTATGCTAGGGAATGTGTCCCGAGCCCAAATGGCTTAGCCGTTGAGTCATCTCTGGCAAAGTCCTTTGGCAAACTTTCACCCTTCCTTTGTCCTCAAAAACAACATCTTTCCACACCACTTTGCAATCATCCATTTGCTGTCCTAAAATTACTGCAGCCTCATTTGCCTATTTTAGCTACAATAGGTCTGCAATTTACACTCAGCTTGTATGAGTTGCCCAAAGCCAGCGTCCATCCCCAGGCACGTCTGTCTTTGAGTGGCGACCATGAAATACAGGCCAGTTATGGCAAAAAAAAAGAGAAAGAGAATCAAGGAGGAAAGGAGTCAGTGAGCTTCGGCCCTCTCCACATTTCCTGGGTCACTAAAGAAGCTACTTCCATTAAGAATTCTCACTCACCTGTAACCCAAGATATAAATCAGGTGTTTGGCTGAACCGCACTTCCAGGCTGGCTCCCCAGCACGCACCAGGAAGCTGGCACCGCGGGCACCGATATTTATAGATCGGGTCAAGCAATGACACATTAAGCACATTCTGAGAAACAGAGGTCTTTGCACGCTAGACACCAACAGGGAAGGAGTGGAGGAAACGGAGCGGTGGAGATCCGCAGAACCTTTCCGGCAGGGGGACCAGGAGGGCGGAGTGGGAGGTAGGTGGGCACTCCCAGGGGCTTTTAGCGTTTCATCGTCCAGTGTCCCTCCGGTTTGAGGTGGCTGTTGGAATCGTGGGTGTTTCAGCAAAGAGCAAGCCTTCCAGCTTCAATCCATCTTTGCACTCAGGCAGTGCCCACTCGCTACCCAGTGCACACGGGCACCCAGTAACCGTCTGCTAAGGGAATGAATCAGTGGGGTTATTGGCATAACGCACTTTCCAAAACACAGTGATCCCAGTCGTGCTCTCAGAACACAGCTCCAGCCCGCCAGGGCACGCTCACTGAGCAACTCCGCCACAGGGCGCCTAGCCATGGGTGTGTAGGGTGTTAAAAGGCTCCTGCCTTCAAGGAGCAGGGAGTCTGGGAGCGGAAGCGAGTGGCGCCATGTGGTATGAGGATGCTTTTCAGTTTTAATTGCTTTCTCTTTTGCCTTCTTGGGGAATGACCTTGTTGCTCCATCCCAGGGAGCTGTCTGCTGGGAGGGAGATTCAACTGTTTCAAAAAGGATGTGGAAATAAAGACTGGGGCAATATTCAGTTACTGACAGTTATTAAATAGAATTATGGGTCAGGCCACTACTACAGTAGTAAGCCAAGCTATCGTCTCACAGGGGATTTTTTAAAATTCCTTTATCTCCATGACGAGCACATCAGTCGCCAAGACGGGGGATGTAGTTCAGAGTCCTCCTGACGGGTGGGCAGATCACATGCCCCTTTGCCATTAAGGTTCGGCCGAGGGTCGGAGATGGAGAGGGGGAGGACATGGTGGGCACCAGCCCCCACCGTCCCCCCGTGCAGGGCGGCAGCGGCAGGGGAAGGAGAGGCCCCCAGCGAGGCCAGGGCGCACTGCGGGGAGGGCTGCCCCTGCAGGTCTGCGTCCGCGGGGGCTGAGAAGGGACCAGGTCAGCCAGGGGTGCCACTGGGCCTGGCCGAGGGAGACCAGCGCAGTCCTCCCTGCCCACGCTCTGGCGGAGAGTGCCCCAGGGCAGAGAGGCCAGGCCCCTGTCCAGGGACTTGGGCTCGTCCCCCGGCACACACACCATAGGGATAGGTAGGCCCCTCCTCCCACGTAACTGGACCCCATCTTAGCACGTGCGGTGCTATTTTTACTCAAATAAAAATTTTTGTTCCCTGCTCACCAACATTGACAAGAAGATTTGGTCAGTTATGGGGAAGAAACCAGCCAGTTATCTTTTCTCTGCATACGTGAGCACATACGTCCCGCAGGGCAGCGTGGGATGGTGGCCGGGTAGGGGAGAGGGGCAGGCCAGAGGAGCGCGGAGTGGGACAGGTGAGCCCAGAGCAGGCACTTCTCATTTCTGTCTGGCCACATCCCCTTTCTTACTCCTTCCGGTCATCCGATTTTGTCACAGGACAACACGTCCCCGGTCCACAAGGTCAGAGAGCAGTTGTCCGCGGCAGCCTCCCTCCCGGGCGGGCCGGTGGCCGAGGAGAGGAGTGCCGGCCTGTGCCAGTGCGGCCGCGCGGCCCCGCGGTTTTCTCCGAGGAGACAGGATACCTCTTCCTTTCAACTTTCCAGCCATAAAGAATCAGTCTTCGGGCTACCAGGGCCCAGATTTATCCCACACGAGGAAGGATGCTGACTCACAGGGGGAAACAAAGAAAAGAGATGATGGAGAGACACAAAGTCCCAGTGACATCATTTGTTCCCCAGACCATCTGCAGCTCAAGTGAACCTTGCACTCAACTTCACGGTTACATGAATCACTCGTTTCCATTTTTTTTCTTCTCAAGCTAGTTTGAGTCAAGTGTCTCATCACAACCCCCGAAGGAGAGCCTTCCTCAGGTAGAAACGCCAGGAAGGCTTCCTGGAGCTGAGGGGTCTAGAGCTGACCCTTGGAAGGTGGGCCGTGCAGGGAACTAAATGCTCTCGCCCCCTCAAAACTCACCTGTTGAAATCCTGACCCCCAAGGTGATGGCGCTAGGAGGCGGGGCTTTGGGGGTGACTAGGTTGTGAGGGTGGAGCCCTAAGAGTGGGGTCACTGCCCTTATAAGAGGAGACACAAGAAGGATGATCTCTCTCCACCACGTGGTGACACAGCAAGAGCGGGCTCTCTGCAAACCAGGAGAGGCCCCTCATGAGAACCCCACCACGCTGGCACCTTGGGCTCCATGTTCAAGCCTCCAGAGGGGTGAGAAAATATACTTTTATCGTGTAGGCCACCCGGTCTATAGTACTCAATTATAGCAGCCTGAAGTGATTACGACAGAAATGCATGAGTTTGACTTTTAGGTTGGTGACGGGGACATGGAAACCAGGGGGAGAATGAGCGCAGACGCTGATGGGGTGTGTCGTGTGGGTGAAGCAGGGGGTACCGAGGGTGCAGGGGGACCAACGTGCAAGCCGGCCGGCCGAGGCGGCAGCTCCGGACAGCAGAGAGCGGAGGGCCCTGCGCTTCCCGCAGGCAGCCGAGCTTTGTGGAAGGAGCCTAAGCAGGGTACAACCATACAATACGAGCCCCTTGGGAGGATTACTCTGACCTTCAGAGGAAACCACAGCTTCCAGGCGGTCACTGCGTGAGCATTTCTTTATGTGAGTGTCTACACCCACAGTTAGAACGAGCATGCCACGAGGCACCTTAAGAAACATTGAGTCCCAGTCCTACTTTTACAGAAGAGGAAACTGAGGCCCATAGAGAGGACATGACTTGTCTGAGATCATGAGGAAAGTCAGTGGCAAAACCTCGACCAGAGTCCAAGTCCCCGTGTGCCTACCCTGGGCCAGAAATGCCAAGAGTCTCTCTAGGAAACTTTCCTTGCAGTTCAGGTGGGAGGCTTAACGCCTGTGTTAGTTTTCCATCGGCGCATAACAAGTTAGCACAGACTCAGTGACTTCTATCAGCTCAAGGGCTGTAGGTGAGAGGGCTGGCACAGCGTGGCTGTTCCCTGCTCAGGGTAATGACACCGCTGAAATTGAGGACGGCCAGGCTGGGCTCTCACCTGCATGCGCTAGTAAAACTCACTTCCTGGTGGTTGTAAGACTGCCTGCCTCTGTTTTCTGGGGGGCTGTTCACAGCTT
>VSMD01082184.1:0-53406 GCA_008750895.1 Mirza zaza
AGACAGAGTCTCACTTTATTGCCCAGGCTAGAGTGAGTGCCGTGGCGTCAGCCTCGCTCACAGCAACCTCAGACTCCTGGGCTCAAGCAATCCTGCTGCCTCAGCCTCCCAAGTAGCTGGGACTACAGGCATGTGCCACCATGCCCGGCTAATTTTTTCTATATATATTAGTTGGCCAATTAATTTCTTTCTATTTATAGTAGAGATGGGGTCTCGCTCTTGCTCAGGCTGGTCTCGAACTCCTGAGCTCAAATGATCCGCCCACCTCGGCCTCCCAGAGAGCTAGGATTACAGGCTTGAGCCACCGCGCCCGGCCTGCTAATGTTTCTTTCTCTGTGGATTTGCCTATTTTGAACATTTCATATAAATGAAATTGTACAATATGTGGTCTTTGTGTCTAGCTTCTTTTGTTTAGCATACTATTTTCAAGATTCGTCCGTGGTGTGTGTGTGTGTGTGTGTGTGTATCAGTACTTTTATGGCCATATAATATTCCACTGCATGCATAGATATACCCCATTTTATTTATCCATTCATTAATTGATGGACATTTAGATTGCTTCTACTATTTTGTAATGATAAATAATTCTGCAGTTAATATTTATATACAGGTTTTTATGTGGTCAAATATTTTTATTCCTCTTAGGAAATATGTAGTAGTAGAAGTGCTGGCTCATGATAATTCTACGTTTAATCATTTGAGGCACTGCCAGACTTTTCCAGAGCAACTGCCCATTTTACATTTTCACAGTCAGTGTAAGAGGGTTCCAATTTCTCCACAGCCTTGTCATCACTTATTATTGTCTGTCTTTTTTACTATACCCGTCCTAGTGGGTGTGAAGTGGTATCACACTGTGATTTTGATTTGTATTTTCATAGTAACTAATGATACTGAGAGCTTTTTCATGTGCTTATTGGCCACTTGTATATCTTCAGAGAAATATTTATTCAGATCCTTTGCCCATTTTTTAAATTAGATTATTCTGTCCTTGAATTGTAAAATGAATTCTTTATAAGTGAGCCACTGCATCTGGCCACTTTCTTGGTGGTGTCCTTTAACACAAAAAAAGGTGTAAATTTTGATGAAATCCAATTTTGACACTTGTGTTTTTGGTGTCATATCTGAAAAACCATTGTCTAATCTGAGATCACAAAGATCTATGACTTTGTTTTCTTTCAAGAGTTTTATAATTTTAGCACTTACATGTAGGACTTCTATCACATTAAGTTAATTTTTTATATGGTGGGAGGTAGAGATTCTACTTCATTCTTTTGTATGTGGATATCCATTTGTCCCAGCACTCATCTGTTGAGAATCAGTGACTGTGAATGTAAGGATTTATTTCTGCACTCTCCATTCTGTTCCTCGGATCTACATGTCTGTCCTTCTATCAGTACCACCATCTTGATCATGTGGCTTTGTAGTGAGATTTGAAATCTGGAAGTGTGAGTCCTCCAACCTTGTTCTTTTTCAAGTTTGTTTTGCCTATTCTGAGTCTCTTACATTTGCAAATGAATTTTAGGATCAGCCTGTCAATCTCTACCAAAAAAAAACCCCAAAAAACAGCTAGGATTTTTCAGAGGGATTGCATTCATTCTAGAGATAAATTTGAGGAGTTTTGCCATGTTAACAGTATTAAGTCTCTGAACATCCTTGAGCATGAGATGTCTTTCCATTCATTTATGTGTTGTTAAATTTCTTTCTATGGTGTTTGCTGGTTTTTAATGTAAAAAGCTTACACTTCTTTTGTTAAATTTATTCTTAAATATTTATTTTGTAATGCTATTGTAAGTCGAATTTTTTAAATTTTAATTTCCAGATTGTTCATTGCTAGTAGAAATACAATTGATTTTTGTATATCGATCTTATATGCTGTAACCTTGCTGAATATGTTTTTTTTTTTTTGGTTAATAGTTTTACAGATGCTTTAGGCTTTTGTATATATAAGATCATGTCATATGCTTAATAGAGGTAGTTTTGTTTCTTCCTTTCCAATGTGGATATCTTTTATCTCTTTTGCTTATCTAATTGTCTCAACTAGAACATATGGTACAATATTGAATAGAAGTAGCAAAAATAGACACCCTTTCTTGGTATATATTAATTTAATATATTTATACTCATTTTTCAGATATATGCAGTTAAAACAAAGTATGTAACTCATTAGTCTAAAAGGCTTATATTTAATTTCTGCTCTCATCTTATTACCAACCATTTTCCCGTTATTGCAGTTTTATAACACTTTCATTTTTCTTCAAGTGTTAAATTGTACAGACACTCCTTGACTTACTGATGTGGTTTACATCCTGTTAAACTCATCTTAAGTTGCAAATGCATTTAATACACCTGACCTGCCAAACTTTATAGCTTAGCCTCTAGCTTACCTTAAATGTGCTCAGAACACTCATATTAGCCCACAGTTGGGCAAAATCATCTCACAGAAAGCCTAATAGAGTATTGAACCTCTCATGTGTTATGAAATACTGTACTAAAAGTGAAAATCGAAATGGCTGTATGCATACTCAAAGTACGGTATCTACTGAACGCATATCACTGTCACACCATTGTAAAGTCAAAAAATCATAAATGGAACCATTGTTTAGTCAGGGACCATCTGTAGATATTTATCTTTATCTTTAAACTGAGAGGATGTTACAGCAGGAAGTGAGAGTCAAAAGGGAGCAGAAGTCACTTAGGACTGTGTTCTCAGAGGGTAGTCTATGGTCTGTCTGTAATCCACCTGCATCAGAGTCAGAGAAGCGGCCGTGAAAAATACAGACCTGCTGGGCTCCACCCCAGACTTAGTAAATTTTCAGGCCTGGGGCCCAGGAATCTGTATTTCAGTAAGCATTCCTAAGAACCACTGATGTAGTTCCACCCTCCTTTTATAGATGAGAATGCTACAGTCCAGAGACAAGTGTAACTTGTCAATATCTCACAGATAGTGCCAGAGGCAGAAGTCAAATGTAAGTCTTCAGACCCCCACCTCATCCTTTCCATTTCCAGCAGAAAAAGGGTAGAGTGCTAAGTTACCTTTCATTTCCTTTCCCCACCCTCAATAGGTCACTTTCTTTTTCTTCAGAAAATTTTTTTGATCATTTGAGAAAATCCTGACTGCCCTGCCCTAGTGACAGAATTACTGCCTTAAATCAATAGGATCTGGGGACAGTCCCTGCACACATGTGACAAGTGACTCATTAACTTGTGAGAGGGCAAATAAAATGTCTTTTCAGCATGAATAATCATTAATAATTTTATTATGAAATATAAATTTACCAAAAATAGTACTGAAAGAAACACCCAGGTACCCATTGCTCAGAATTATTAGATGTTTACATTTTGTCATATTTGCTTCCAGTTTTTTTTAAGAAATAAAAATGATAGGCACAGTTGAACTCTGCCACCTGTAGATCTCCCTAGTTCTGTTCTGCCCCCTTCCCCTCAGAAGGGATACCATTGTCCTAAAATTTACATGTACCCCACCCATTCTTATTTTTCTACTTTCTACTACATATTTGCATACCTTTAAATAACATAGTTTTGGGTATTTTATAACTGATATCATAGAATCATTAATATATATATCACTTACCAATTTTCACTCAACATTATATTTCAGTGTACAAGATCAGGTCAAGTTTTTTAACTGCTGTAGTCCATTATGTGAATCTACCACAATTTGGGGTTTTTTCTCCCCCTATAAGTGGGCATTTAGCTTGGTTCCATTTTTTCCCCACAGTTACAAGCAATGCTGCAATGAATATCTTTGTGACCATTTAAAAATAATATCTGTAGGGTATATCTACAAGTGGACTCAACCATAAGGTGTACATATATTCAGCCTAACTAGAAATTGCCAAATTGCAGTCTCTAACCCCCAGGCTGCAGACTGGTTCCTCAGGGACCCAGCTATGAGGAGCTCTGCTGTTGTGCCCCCCCACCCTATCTGTGGACAAATTATAGCAGGAGGTGAGCATAGCTTAATCTGTATTTACAGCTTCTCCCCATCGGTTGCATCATCACCTGAGCTCTGCCTCCACCTCCCCCCACCCCATGCCACCACCCTCTAGTTGTACTTTGTTTTCCATGAAACCAGTTCCTGGTGCCAAAAAGTTTGGGGACCGCTGCCTGGCAATGTATGAGAGTTCCCATTTTCCTACCTAAAGTTCCAAACAACAGTATTTGTTAGGTTGCCTTGGGAAAAGAATTTTAGTGTACATTGTATTATAGGTTCTGGGTCTTAAGTTTGCAATAGCATTTTTCTCCAGTTCTCAACTTTTACTTTTTTAGAAGGTGATGCTCTTTTACACAACCTTCATTCTCGCCCCCGAAGACTTATTGATCATCAAAGTAATCTCCGTGAGGAAGATGCCTTACTGAAGGAGGAAAGCAGCACCTATGATGATATTGTTTTTGTGGATGTCGTCGACACTTATCGAAATGTTCCTGCAAAATTATTGAACTTCTATAGATGGTAGGTTGTAAAAATGGTGGTTAACTAGAACTTGTTTTATTTTTCTTCTTTTTTTTTTTTTTGGAGACAGTCTCGCTATGTTGCCCAGGCTGGTCTCTGACTCATGCAATCCTCCCATGTCAGCTGCCTGAGTAACTGGGACTATACCTGGCTTATTGTTCTTTTGAAGTAGAAACAATTTATTAACTTCAAACTTCTGAGATTTCAATAAATAAAAACAAACCTAAAACTGCTGAACACCTGGGGCGTGACCTATTGTATCTGGGTTCTTTGTGAAGACAGCTTCTAAAATGCTGCCACTTACTTTGATTAGCAGATCCATAATGTAATGGTATTGACCTATCAAAAATACACAAGGCAAAAATTGATTGACCTTGAGTCATTCCCAATGGTTGTCTCAAGCCAGCATTAGAGGAAAATCGTTAAGTTCAGAAATGGTTCGTTTTCAGTAGAATTTATACCTGTCTGCCCATATTTCCCAGTTATTGTCAGTTGCATCCAGATTACTGATCTGAATTCTTTTCAACTGAATATCCACTTTATATTTCTATTCTCCACTCCATCCATTTAAAAACTACTTGCCCTGATTCTAAAACTTCTATGTAGATGACTTACTGAAATTCCACAACTCTTAGAGTCTATCATATTTACAACTTCCTAGATCCTCCAATGTTTCTTGGATCTTAGTAGTAATTTCTACTCTTATAATAGCAACAATAATATATAATAAGTGTTATTTTATATATAATAATAATAACGTATACATAGTTGCTAATAGTATTAGTTACCCTAGGATCCCATAATTTGCTGTCGAGTTCACTGATACTATCTACCTTGACTGCAGAACTAAAACCTTTGAACTCTATCTCTGTCTAGGCTAAACCTATAAAGGGTATTTACATCTTTGTCTTTTCTTTTTTGAAACCTTATCCTGCTTCTTCGTGAGGCCCAAGGTCTGTCTTTTTCTATTCTTCACTACTGCCCTTGGGAGAGTGGGAAGTTATCAAGTACAGTACTTTACGGACATGGTTCCCTGGTCCTGAGAGTTAGATGGTCTAGTTAGCTTGTGGACAGTAACATTTCCTAGCTGGGGCATATAAATATAATTTTGGAGTCATCCTGTGGGTAGAAGAAAGATGTAAATGAGGATTGGAAATTTGGATTTGTCTAGAATACCTATCAGGATTAAGTTTAGACAGCTGTAGTAAGAAAAAGAAACTTCTTTTAACTCATGGCCATTAATGGGAGTTCTAGCCATAGGTGAGGCCAAGGCGAGGTGGTGAGTAGTGGGAATGGAGATCCAGGAAGTGGAAAATCAGGACTGTGGGATTCTAGGACTTTCTAGAGAGACAGACTTCCCAGATGTGGAAGTTCCATTTGGTGTAGTACTATCTGCAGTTTAAGTGTTGTCTCTTCTACTCCTTACCCATCTCAGATTTTGGCCTCTCCCTCCATCTCTGCTTCCACTGTTTTGGGCTATTGCCTTCTCTGCCTGGATTGCTCCAGTAACCTTCCAGTGGGTGTGCCCAAGACCGCTTCCCCATAGCTGGCCCCACCGATATCCCTCCTTCCATCAATGAAAGTTTAGTTATTCCTTCTTTATTCAGTTGAGTCATCAGTGACCTAAATGTCCCTTATAAATGAAAGTTTATTTCTAATTAGCAAATAAGTATTATGTATACCTTATGCCATAATTAGAAATAAACTCTAGAAACATAGGGTTATGCTAGTTGCTGTAGACCCATTGTTGTTAAATTTACCATTCTTTGACCTAATGAAACTTCTGGATTTCTATTGAGATTTATGTCGTACTACAAGACTCTGCATTTTTAAACAGAGATGGACAGGATTGTCAATGTGAAATGAAGGAGCGAATTTTGTCTTTAGTTGCCATTATATATATATTTTTTTTCATTCTTTTTTTTTTTTTTTTTTTGAGACAGAGTCTCACTCTGTTGCCTGGGCTAGAGTGCCGTGGCATCAGCCTAGCTCACAGTAACCTCAAATTCCTGGGCTCAAGCAATCCTTCTGCCTCAGCCTCCCAAGTAGCTGGGACTACAGGTATGCGCCACCATGCCCGGCTAAATTTTTCTATATATTTTTTTTTAGTTGTCCAGCTCATTTGTTTCTATTTTTAGTAGAGACGGGGGTCTCACTCTTGCTCAGGCTGGTTTCGAACTCCTGACCTTGAGCGATCCCTCTGCCTCAGTCTTCCAGAGTGCTAGGATTACAGGCATGAGCCACCGTGCCTGGCCTCATTATATATTTTTTTATGTCCAGATAAATGAAGTCACCCTCCTGTGCCTTCCATAAGGTCATTTATAATAGTTTAATTGTTGGAAATTGTTTCCAAGGGAAAATATGTTTTGATGACATAGCTCAGGTTTTTTAAAACCATAAATTATCTTGAGTATACAAATAGTAGCATAGAATGCATCTTGTACAATAGTGTTTTCTGTGAGAGGCTCAGGTATAACACCTGATCCATTATCCTGGGCCTTTGTTATTAAGAACACATGGGGCAGCTGGGCGCGGTGGAAGCCCAGGAGTCTGAGGTTGCTGTGAGCTAGGCTGACGCCATGGCACTCACTCTAGCCTGGGCAACAAAGTGAAACTCTGTCTCAAAAAAAAAAGAACACATGGGACAAAGTTCAAATGTTTAATGGGTTTGGCAGCCTGACATGAGGGATGCCTAAGAGGCATTTGCTTGAACATACATTCCACTTAAGCCAGATATTTTTCATTGTATTCTTTTTCCTTTACCTTTTAAAATCAGCGTGCTGTATCTCTGTGTTATGCCACTTAGTAAATACCAACTGAGGGCTGTAGTTGATATCAGCAAAGTTCTGTTAGAACAAATGTTCTCAGCATTTGAGGAATGAGACCTATGGGTAGTACAAGTACAATTTTGAATTAAAATGTTAGCAATGCTGGCCGGGTGCCATGGCTCATGCCTATAATCCTAGCACTCTGGGAGGCCAAGGTGGGTGGATCACTCAAGGTCAGGAGTTCAAGACCAGCCTGAGCAAGAGGGAGACCCCGTCTCTACTAAAAATGGAAAGAAATTAGCTGGTCAACTGAAAATATACATATAGAAAAAATCAGCCGGGCATGGTGGTGCACGCCTATAGTCCCAGCTACTCGGGAGACTGAGGCAGGAGGATCGCTTGAGCCCAGGAGTTTGAAGTTGCTGTTAGCCAGGCTGATGCCACAGCACTCTAGCCCGGGCAACAAAGCGAGACTCTGTCTCAAAAAAAAAAAAAAAAAAATGTTAGCAATGCTATTGCATTGGTGTTGTGCTTAGTTTCTTTGTATGGTCGTACTGACTTTTTTAACTGTTTTTTGCCAACAGGACTGTGGAAACAACCAGCTTCGATTTGTTGCTAAAGACAGATGACGACTGTTACATAGACTTAGAAGCTGTATTTAATAGAATTGCCCAAAAGAATCTGAATGGGCCTAATTTTTGGTGGGGAAAGTAAGTTAACCATTGTTAGACCGTTGGCGTTCTTGTACCTGACCAAATGTAATGAATTTAGAATGAAATATGCAAGTCATTTTTTTCATATGGAAAATATGGTTGAGATACGAAATTTCATTTTAGGCTCCTTGGTTAATATGTTTTATTACTCTACAATTAGAGAAAATATTTTTTAAATGGAAAGCCTAAGGCTAATTTAATTAAGAAGGGAAAATGATATAACTTTTATTCTCATGCCCTAGAAGTAAGTGGTACTCATATTAGATGCTGCAGCACCTTTTATATTAGAATAAATTTGTGACATCTCTGAAACTGTTTTCTGTGCTTCATCAGGAATACAATAGTGATTAGTGATTTGATTTTTTGTTGTTTTGGTTTTTTTAGTATATACTAAAATACAGGGTAATCTTCTAGTACTTTTCTTTCAGAAACTCCACAAATGCAACTTTGAGAAAATTTAACATACCACCCTTTTATACAAAACGCCACTGGATAAATGATAATATTCCTTTCCTTAGATTAAAAAAATGTTTTCTCATTTTCTATCCTTGCTTTTAGAAGGTTATTCCTTTGTAGTGATAATAAAGGATTCAAGTTTAATAGTGCCAGGATTTGCGTCAGACCAACACGAGAAGCCACGTTGTTTTTCATCTCAGTTTCAGATTGAACTGGGCAGTTGACCGAACAGGAAAGTGGCAGGAGTTGGAATACCCCAGTCCTGCTTACCCTGCCTTTGCGTGTGGGTCGGGGTACATGATCTCCAGGGACATTGTCGACTGGCTGGCCAGCAACTCGGGAAGGTTAAAGACCTATCAGGTACTTAAAGATTTCTAACCTCAGCGTACACTCATCAAACCAGGTTTTATTCGGCCCAGTATCCCGTCACTGAAAGCAGAGCCCACTTACTGGGGGAAAAGCATGTTGTTCCTTCTGTGTAGGAATCACCCCTCAAAGGTTAAGGACCACACTCCTATCCCTCAAATCTTGGCTTTAAATTCTATTCTTATATCTTTTTTGAGCCTACTTATGTTTTCTGCCTGTATTTATAAGTATAATCCCTGGAGGAATATAAAGATCATTATTCATTCATAAGGAAGAAGACTAAAAAGTACTTCCTAAAGACTTTAAAGTACGTGAGAAGAATGGGCTGTCTACTCACTGTATTATCTTCTGATTACCTTAGGGTGTGGATGGCCACTAGCTTTTGTGTGTCAGTGTTAATCCATGTTTGGCATTTCATATTAAAGTAATAACAGAGAAGTAGATTGTTTATTCTGGAAGTAGATGTGGCATTGTCTTTACAAATGAAATAAGCTTTTAAACTTTTACATTTAAACTTTATGGGCCACCTATAGGGTGAAGACGTAAGCATGGGCATTTGGATGGCAGCCATAGGACCTAAAAGATACCAGGTGAGCAGATCTTTGGGGGCTGGCCTCAAGGTTCTTAAGAGTTGAGAAAGTGAGATTTCTATATACAAGTTAAGTATCCCTTATCCAAAATCCTTGGGACCAGAAGTGTTTCAAATTTCGGATTTCAGATTTGGGAATAACTGCATTAAATTTACCTGTTCAGCATCGCAAATCTGAAACACTTCAGTGAGCATTTCTTTTGAACATGTGTTGGTGCTCAAAAAGTTTAGGATTTTGGATGTTTGGATTTGGAATGCTCAAGCTGTGATGTGTATCAGACCCTGGGCAGAAAAATGAAGATCTTCTGGTATCATAGCTGTGCTCTTGATTTAATTCACAGTAATCCACCTAAGTTATTTCTCATACACTATTTTTCTCAGTTTAAACCAAAAGGAAATGTTACGAATGAAAGTTCCCCTATCTACAAAGAAGAATTAGGTTTTCATAGATTTTTTTTTTTTTTTTTTTGAGACAGAGTCTTGCTTTGTTGCCCAGGCTAGAGTGAGTGCTGTGGCGTCAGCCTCGCTCACAGCAACCTCAAACTCCTGGGCTCAAGCAATCCTTCTGCCTCAGCCCCCCAAGTAGCTGGGACTACAGGCATGCACCACCATGCCCGGCTAATTTTTTCTCTATATATGTTAGTTGGCCAATTAATTTCTTTCTATTTATAGTAGAGAGGAGGGTCTCACTCTTGCTCAGGCTGGTTTCGAACTCCTGACCTCAAGCAATCCACCCGCCTCGGCCTCCCAGAGTGCTAGGATTACAGGCGTGAGCCACCTCGCCCAGCCGGTTTTCATAGATTTGATCGGAAATTCTTTGCAGCTTTAAAACTTAATGACAGAATCCACTGACTTGAGTTTCCAGCAGTGTGGCAACCTAAGGACCCTTTTTAGCCCTCTGACTGGTAGAAATAAAACACTGGATAAAATATTGCAAGATGCCGTTTCAAGCACACTAATTGCAAAACCAGAAAAGTAAATGAATATGCAAAGACTAAAATGGAAAGTAGGAGCCCTGGGAGGAAAGTAAGCACAAAGCTGGCTTTTCCACAGAGATTTTTGTTGAATCCTAGATTCTTGCAACTTCCACTTTGGCAGTACATGGTGCAGGGCACAGAGAGAGTATGCAGTGTCTGCCAATTAGACACCTGCATCGAGCTGGGACCCCAGAGTAGCACACTCAGTTCAGGGTGAACAAGAAATAAACCCAAATCTAGTTGGTCAGCTTTGATAGTCTTATTCCTTTGTCATACTTTCAGTTCCTTCTTTGGCTTACTTAACTTTGAATATAATTATTTTACTTTCTATACCCGGTAATTCTGGTATCTGTAGTCTTTGCAGATCTGATGCTGCGTTTGTTGTTACTGCAGACTGTTGTACGTGGGGCTTGTTTCCTGATGTGTTGAGAAGACTTTTTTTATTGTGACCTCACATCTTTGGAAACCAAGGCCTATATTTAACCACTTCAGTACGGGGCTCACCAGCCGCGAAACCTTGCCCATAGCCAGCACTCAGTCCGCACAATAGTTTGCGCTGTGCATTGACGACGGATCCGTTTTGCTCTTGTGTGATGAGGAAAGCTTGAAAGCACTAAAAGCTTGTTTTACTTTACAGGCAGCTTTACTTGTAATGTAAATCAGGATAGGTAACATATACATATATGTTTTTATTATGTTATTTTTAAATGTTCACAATTTTATTTTGATAAATGAAAAATTAGAAAAGTCGTATCACGGCTGTCAGCTAAAGTCGATGTGGCTATCCTATAGTTGATGCTCGGCTGAGCGCGTTCATTTGTGGCTGGCGACTATAGTTGACGCTCGTATTAAAGTGGTTAAAATGCATTTTGCCCCAAGAGGGTCTACATTTTTTTCTGCCACGCACCTAAGGGCACTAACCATCTATGAATACTTGCAATTTCTGGTTTGAAACTTTCAGGGCTGCATAGACTCTGACAGCTCCAGACCCACCTGAGTGCAAGCGGTGGTTACAGATGTCAAGGCAGACAAGTCACTTTCTATATAGGAAGTTTCATTTTCTTAAGTACCTGGAGGTTGTGGCCCTCCAGGGATTCTGGCTCCCTGTGGCAGTCTCTCATTGGTCTCCTGTCCTTGGACATGGACTTTTTTGTTAGTATGATTATTTTTTAATGGAGTAGTTTGTGTTTTTATGGGGCTTGGACTTTTAAAATCTGAGGATCAGCAGATGCCTTCATGGCTCATGCTGACTCCAGCACTTTTTCCATCTCTTGTTTCTTGTTCACCACCCAAGTTCAGCCATGCTTTTATAAATATTTTTAATTTTATCCAGCATTTTTGTGTTCTCTGAGTTTCTCTGTAAACATGTTTGTTATATTGCTGAAAATAGAAGCCAATTCACATGACCAGGAAATAGTTGTGATTGGGAACTGGGATTCAGGAGTCTTTAACCCCCAATATTTCACCAGTATGGTGACCTTGAGCAAGTAACCTAACTCTCAATTTTAGTTTCTCGTTCGTAAGAGAAATAATTCCTATTTCACAGGATTATTGTGAGAATTAAAAGATATTTATAAAACACTTGCTGCCGTCCCCAGAATATTATAAGCATTCCATTCTATAGTAGCTGTTACTAATGCTGCTATATAACCACCTTTCCTCTAATAGCAAATATGAGACTCTATTTGTGGCTTCCAAACTTTCTTATTATAGAATTCGATTTGCTAACTCAAAATTGTTACACACCACACTGCATTGTTTCTGTGTTCCACAGCCCCGGGATTGTGGGGCCTTGTGCTTTCCCAAATTAGGAGGTACCACCCCCAAACCTCACCGTATGTTCACACACAAAATCGCCCTTGAAATAATTTCAGCTGCCTTTATGTGTGCTGTCTCTCTCAAAACAGTTTCACAACTCTCACACCAGCTTTTGTTTTCCGACAGGACAGCCTGTGGCTGTGTGAGAAGACTTGCGAGACAGGAATGTTGTCTTCTCCTCAGTATTCTCCACAGGAACTGACGGAACTGTGGGAACTGAAGGAATTATGTGGTGATCCTTGTCAGTGTGAAGCAAGATGACAGTGATCTGAAGTGGCAGTGTTTAAAATCAGGGTAGGCAAATGATAATCTGAGTGTAAGTCTGAAGGAAGCCCAAGGTTTAGCAATTTGGTCTTTCCAGGAACATCATGGCTGGCACTTTTACCTGTAACCAGTGTGGGATTTCTTAATGTTTGCACAAATTTCCTTTTTAAAAGTCAACTGATACTGTAGCATAAGACAAGTTTTTATTTATATATTGGAAGATGATTTGAAAAATACCAAATTATTTTATAAAAGGAAAAATATTTCTAAATCCTGATGCATTGTTGCTAATTAGTAATTCCTCATTATCTATCATTTTTGGTTAAAACTTGGCCTAGCTCAGAAATCTTGATTAGTAACCAAGAGTTTGAATTTCGAGCTGGATTGCAGGATAGCTATGTAATTATTGGCTAAAAAGAAATCACAGAAGTGTTATGTGATTGCTTATACCAAAGTTTGGGGTTTCTGGAAATGTCAGATTTTTGTGGCTCTCTGAATGAAGTGGGCAACTGGAACTTGAAAAGGAACCAATTCTCAGTTCTGGACCTTGGTTTTAAGGAAGTTCACATTTATAGAGTAATACTCAAGTTTTCTTTTGTCATTTAACAAATCCTGAAGATCACAGTTTAGTATTCCACAAAAAAAAAAAAGCTAAATTTTTGTGAATATGAATAAAAAGCAAATATCTCTCAGGGTTTTAGTGCCATAAGGAAGGATATTTCTAAATTGCTGACACTTTGAAAGAATTTTGTTTTCCTTCTATCATTGCATAATGTTTACCTAATATAAGTAAATTTCAATCAGAGTGGTCATTTTCTGTAGAAGATATATGCTCAGTTTAGGTGTAACTGTAGGGAAAAGCATGTGATTAATTTAAGCACTCTAGTACAACTGAGAAGAGATAATAGCATTTATGTTATACATCATAGAGGATCTCTCTAAGTTTAAAGGACATTTCCCAAAATGACCAACCAAATCATTCTAGTAACCTTTTAAAATAGTAGCATTGATAGAGAATTCCATTAAACCTAGTCTTATGACAGACATTAACTGTGTTCAGTTAGAGTAGCTTAGTTGCTATTTAATATTTACATAATGAAATGCAATGATGAACTGTAAAAATATGAACTAAAATCAGAAAAGCATTAGTAGGTTCAAGGCCTTTATTATTGCTATTATATATACAAGCCTAGAAATTGTCTCTTCCCAACAAAAAATACATCCTTTGTTATACTTAGGGCAAGTTGTAAAACTTCATTTTTTGGCAGAATTGTTTCAAGAAATCATTTATTTCTGGTGAACCCCAGACATGATAAGCAGTCTAGTCTCTAAATTTTATTAGCTGGTTGTTACCATCTCGCTAACAGACAATCTCCATTTTCCACAGAATAAAACTGTAATGACTGTAGGTCATTTTCTAGTTCAATTTCTCTGCCTGGCATCTGAAATTAGAACAAAGGTAGGGAGAGGTGTGATTAAGACAGATCTGACAAAGCATTGTTCTACGTACTCTCCCCCAAGCAGCCAGGTTACCCTTAAAGACAGTATATATGCAAGCATATCTGGTCTCCCATTTAGAATCAAACTGTGGTTTTACAGAGAAATTTATTTTGCTGGGCAACTTACTTTGGGACTTTCATAGGACAACAGAAGGTCTGACACAGGAACTTTGAGAAGACGTGACAGCAATCCCTTCACCTTTTGAATTGTCATGGAGTCTGTCAAAGAAAAATCCATCAGTTCTCTCAAATGACAGTTAACTGTAAAACTCGCTCACATGACATGCAATGGTAGCTATATCTGATTTCACTGTATCAATTTATCCAAGTATGTAATTAGGGAAAAACTTGAATCATTTGGGGAACTGTGGGAAATGGAGCCAACGTTTGACCTAAGTGCCCTTTGACAGTGAATTTTCATACCATTTCAGTAGCATATTTCTTCATTCAAATCAGAAATATTCTTAGCTAAGAAGCATAAATGGGAGTGAAATCATTTAAGTTTTCAGTTTAAACCTGTGATTACTCTCCTAGGAATTAATGAAAGAGGAGTGGGGCTCAGGTGTCCTGAGGACGTCTCTCAACCTCTCTGGCCTTAGTTTCCCCTCTGCAAAGTGAGGGTGTAGACTAAATGATCTATAATGTTCTTTCCAGCACTACTGTTCTGTAACTATAATAGCTTAATTATTATAATGTGTAATTGTGTTCAACACAGACAAGTGACCGCCAGGCACAGGAATGTAACTTAAAGAGTAAATGCTTTGGTTTGTTCAGAAAACACTATGAACTTCTTTCCAAAGATGGGTTGTGGTAAATAGTGGATATTTTGATTATGAGAAAAAGTTTCTTTGAAGCTTTAGCTGGAGGTACAGCAATAGTGTAGTGTTCCTACAAATATCACAATGTATTCAAACAAATATTTTTCTATCAAAAATCATTTTTGTAAAAGCTGTGTGTTTTTATGCAACTTGTGATAATAAATGTTATCTTTATTTTAGAATAAACACTGGCTTTTTCTTGTTTATTAATAATACAGGTAAATATTTATAATTTTAATACAGTTTGTTCTTTTTAATCTAGTCCTTTGAAAAGACTTAGGTGGACTGGCTTTGGAGGGTGGTTAGAGAGGGATTAACTCCTGCACGCCAGTGGGAAAGGACACATTCCTGAGTCTACATTTGTATGTAATAACTATGATAACATTGTCTTAGCATTCCGAAAACATGGAGGTAGTCAATTATTGCCTGTTGCCCTCCCTATGACCACTGTTAAAAATGTGATAGAAAAAAAGGCTTGGAAGTGTACCTATGTTCATATAAGATGCATAGGTTTTATGATATATGTTGCTCTACCACTTGTATTTCTTATATGATATGCCAATTCCTTTAGACATGCACTGTCCAACATGGCATCCACATGTGGCTACTATGGAACTGAATTTTTAATTTTATGCTAATAAATTTAAAATGAAAGAGCTGCTAGTGGCAGCTGTTACTGGACAGCACAGTAACAGCTACTAGACCTTCATTCTCCTTGATGGTGCATTGTATGGTCCTAGCAGAATCCATTCTCCCATTTATAAACATTTAGATTGTTTTCATCGTTGCCATTACAAGTGCTACAAGATAGAATGCTTGGTCAGAGCATATATTTTTTATAGCAATTACTACATGACTTTACAGAAATGGGACACTGCTTTTTCATGCCAACCAGTATTATTTTAATTTTTGCTAATCTGATGGATAAATGGTATCATAGCAGTTTACATTTATTACCTTTCTTTTAAAGGATATTTATGTTTGTGGTTAGGTATTCACAGCATGTAGCATAAGAATAGTAAGAACGGTGGCTTAACTTTTAATCTGCTGGTTTACTGCTGAGTTTATAGAATATAGGACTCAGATTCTGAATAGCTTAAAGCAGTAACAATTACATATAATTTCTATGGATAATTGTAATCAGTTAGTTCTACCCAACAGTTAATAAAAACAGAATGAATATGGCTGGTGTTCCCAAAGTGAGAACTAAATCTCAAAAGACCTGGGGTACCAGTCAGGTATACAGTGTGGGAGAAGGGTCAGGAGGCCTTGTCACCCCCAGCCTAGGGCTGCTTTTGTGCACATGCTCAGACCACAGTCCCTGACACATCTATTTCAGTGCCTTCCCAGAGAAAGCCTCAAAAGGAAAGCTTAACAGATCTAAGGAGAACATTCTTGAAAAAATATTCATTAGTGGTAACATTCCCACGAATTAATTGACTTATCTGGAAGGAGAACATGCAAAGACATCCAAAGCCAAAAACATTAACAAAAAGTTCTAGCCCTCTTTCACTAGTCTTTCCCCACCAAGGCCTTTACTGATAGTATTTAAGTTTGAAAACAGATACCCACTAATTTTAATTCATCATTATATACCAGTAGGAAAATTACATATCACAGGACTAGAAATTGGATTGCTAGTAAATAAGCATGGAAAAATAACTGGTAAATTAACACTGAATGGATGGTTATCAATCAGAAAGGTACTACTTTGAACACACTAAGGCCTTTTGTAAGCAATGCCATGATAAGCTTGTTTTATCTGATAGAAACTAAAAATCTATATGAGTTACTTCACTGACAAACAAGGAAATGCAATATTCTAGAGTCATTTAGGTTGACATTTCATTTTTTTCAAATCCTCACTGCCCTCAATTTAACCTGTTTATATATCTTGAGCATACACAGTATCATGGCATACTTTAAAAAATAAGACTAATTTTTCTTTTGAGTAAAAGTTTGAGGTAAGTTACATTGATCTAATTTGCTGACACAAAAGTATTTATTTTCTGAATAAAACTAATTCAGTTTCAGTGGTACAAATTTTCTTCTGAAGTTTTTTTTCAAAGACGACCATTTCAGTGTGTCCAGTTAAAAGAGAGCATTCTGAGAACTGTTTCTGTTAGGACTCCTGATCAGTAAGGAGCGGAATGTAAGTAGAATATAAGAAAAGTCACAAACATCCCAACAACTCAGTTCACTAGGACATGTCTCCTCTTTTATGAAGGGATGATAAGAGAGATCCCAAACCCAGTGTAACAGTCTCTTTGGAAACAGCAGTGGCCTTGGGGAATTCCTCTGCCAGGCTAAGCCACTCAAGCTCTCAGGCCTTTGGTTAAAACTAAAATTATATGTAGCGGCTTCCAATTTTAACAAAACTGTTTTCAAGATAAGCTGATAAAGTTATGGGAGACCTGAACTTTCTGGAGGATGGAGAGAGTGATATTAGCATCACTGATAATATTTTAGACTATAAAAGACTAATGAAAACCTATCAGCTGTGAGGTCTACACTTTCAGACATGAATTAAAGGTTTTAATTCCATCTGACTCATACATAGGCTAATGATTCAGAAGTATAAGGAAGGTTCATCCATCAAATGGAAGTAGGGGGAAAAAAAAGTATAAGGAAGGAAAAGATAGGTGAATTCTTACCTGGAAGTTGTTTCTCTAGGACTTTCTGATCAAGTTGATTAGGGCATTTTATCTTCAGTGCTTTAAGGAAAAAAGGAAAAAGACTAATTGATAACTACTATAATAGGGATTTAAATTATGCATGCAAGTCAACTGGGATTGCCAAATGATATGGCTATTCAGTACGACATGGCTCAATCCTAATTTTTTTTTTTTTTTGCGACAGTCTCGCTTTGTTGCCCAGGCTAGAGTGAGTGCCATGGCATCAGCCTAGCTAACAGCAACCTCAAACTCCTGGGCTCAAGCAATCTTGCTGCCTCAGCCTCCCAAGTAGCTGGGACTACAGGCATGTGCCACCCATGCCCGGCTAATTTTTTCTAGATATTAGTTGGCCAATTAATTTCCTTCTGTTTATAGTAGAGACAGGGTCTCGCTCTTGCTCAGGCTGGTTTCGAACTCCTGCCCTTGAGCAATCCACCAGCCTCGGCCTCCCAGAGTGCTAGGATTACAGGCGTGAGCTACCACACCCGGCCTCAATCCTAATTAAAAAACAGGTCTTACTAATGTTTAAAACTTCTTCATTAAAACTTCCATGAATTACTAACAATAAAAACATCTGGACCAACATGCTCTCACTTTCCCTTTTTCCCCCTTAGTATTCCTTTCCTGACAATTTAGCTAGGTTTTCAAGTGTAAAAATTACAAATTTCCAAATCACAGTTCAGTTCACAACTCAAATACCTCCCACATTTATAACACTATTAAATAAGTTTAAAGCATGGGAGTTGCAAAACTGTTTAAGAATTTAGATAGATATGAGAATTCATCATTTCTTTAAAGCTCAAGGCACTTAGGTACTTAAGAGAGACCCGGTTAATCCCTATAGGCCATCCCCATCTGCTTCGGCACCTAAGGACTTGAATACAAATAAGCTGTATCTGAATTTGGAGTTCTTACTTAGTAGCTGGTTTTTGAGCATAAATGGTTGTTGTATTTTGAGTTCCCCATCTTCAGGTGCACCATATTCTGTTTAAGAAGAAATAAAAACAGATGAATGATAAAGGTCACTTTAACAAAAAAGAAAAAAAAAGTATATGGGTAAGTATCCACACAGCGTTTTCCTTTTCCAGGATAAACCTATCAACACTTGGCAGGCCAACCTGGGATCAGCTTCCTTTTATTAAGTTTGTTTGATTCTTAGGTGAGATAGCAGCAGCCACTTCCAAGAGTAGAATCCTCCATCTACCCAGATCTGCAGACCCTGTAACTTACTTAGTTGTTAAATGACCAGTGAAACCCAACAAAAGGAAATAAAAGACATGCAACATGTTAACATGTACATACAAACTTATATATTACATTATTATTTCCTAGGGGCTGACAGTGTCCTGGCTCAAATTATTAAGATAAGGCTGTGCTTTCAGATACCTCGAATGTATTCAGAGTTTCACCTTTGGTAACAGTTCCCTTTCTTTCTGGGTCCTGAGAATGAAACCCTCATGCTATTTGGGACACCAAGTTTCAACCAGATCGTTCAGTGCCAGGCTGGGCACTTTCAGCACCTCTGCAAACCAGCTCCTTGGCCTGGGGCATAGCCTCCATCTTAGGGCAGGAGGAAAGCAGTGCTGTTCTGCTCTAGGCCAACCAGTGACAAAACTTTAAATATAGGCCAGGCACGGTGGCTCACACCTGTAATCCTAGCACTCTGGGAGGCCGAGGCGGGAGGATCGTTTGAGCTCAGGAATTCAAGACCAGCCTGAGCAAGAGTGAGACCCCGTCTCTACTAAAAATAGAAAGGAATTGACTGGACAACTAAAAATATATATAGAAAAAATTAGCCGGGCATGGTGGCACATGCCTATAGTCCCAGCTACTTGGGAGACTGAGGCAGGAGGATCACTTGAGCCCAGGAGTTTGAGGTTGCTGCAAGCTAGGCTGACACCACGGCACTCTAGCTGGAACAACAGAGTGAGACTCTATCTCAAAAAACAAACAACAAAAAAAAACTTCTCTAAATATTCTCAAGTATCTGTGCTTTTGTCTAATAGCATTCTTAGCCGTGAATCATACCTGCCTGGCTGCCTTAGAGCCCTCCCAGCACACCCCCAAGTGATTGAGAATTCACCACGAGTGGCCAGGAAATTGGGCCACCTAATGGAGTAATTTGAAAGCGATTCCCACAGGCAATTTTTCTTCCTCAAAGATACTGTTCCAGCCTGAAGCATTTATGCAGTGAGCTTCTCACATTAGGAAATATATAAGGGAAAATCGCATAAAAGTGAAATGTGGAATAATAATGAAGTCAAACAAAATGGAAAGTACATCAGAGACAAAGACTCATGAATTCTGAGCTTCAAAGCCTGAGGAACCAGGCTGCAGAATTTAAGGAGCCACTGTGCATACTAAGTGTCAAATCCCACAGAACACACACTGAGCCCTCGGGACAAGAGCGGTTTAGAACCACATACTCACGAGAACATTCGTGTACGTTAGAATTACCAACTTTAATTATAAAGGGGCTTTAAAAATTTCCAATGCCTTTAAGATAACCTGAAGCGCTTCCTACCCTCCTGAGAAGAGTACACCACCCGAAATCTGGTGAACATACGCAAAGAGGAGAACTTCTATTTAAGAATTGGTTAACTTGCCCCGATGCAAATCTCTCCCTTTCAGGAACCTAAACAAGCTTCCAGGTTCATTCTGCCGAAAGATACTGCTGACTTATCTTTCTGTGCTGCAGCTTTGCTGAAGTAGCCCCCCAAGGAAAGTACCCGTAGTCCACTTGGACAGGTACAAGAAGCCCCGGGAAAGGGAGAAGAGCAAAACCACCACCACTGGGAACATCCTTTTACTGTTCAGTTGAAAGGCCACCATGGGAAAGGCTGCCAGCGACGTGTACGTACTAAGGCACAGCAACTGGTATCTAGGGTGGGCTGCGAGAAATTCTTCATCTGGTCTGTTTCTGTCTGGATCCTGATGTCCCCCAGCCTTTTTCCATTCATTTCCAAAAGCTTTTCGGTAATCAAGCTCAGCCCCGCGCCTTTCCTCTGGTAGAATCTGTGTCAATGTGAAATAAAAACAAGCCTATTAGAGCATTTTTCTAACAAGTCCTCCGTGTTGTGCACCCTGTTCTTCCTCCACTGCCCACGCAGAGAATAATCAAACTGAGAGGGATAAGAAAATACTTAATTATACTTGTCACCTTTCTTTTTTAACATTGACTTAGAACTCAGGTGTTTATTCAAAAAGAAAACGATTTCAGTTTTACACTTTTCTTTGTGAAAGTAATTTGCCCACGAGCCAGTTTAGGGACTATGCCAGGTGTCTAGGGCCACCTCCCAGAGGTCGGCCTGGAGGTGCCCGCACAGGAGGAACCGACTCCAAATGATGACTCCAACAAGGCGCTGCCTTCCACCTCTCAGGGGAAGAATGGCTCAGGAGAAGAGGAATATGCTGCGTGGTTTTGTCTCCTTTCTGCCTATGTTCCCCCAGAGACAATGAAGAGAGTGCCCCAGGATTCCTCGCCCCTACCAGACGGTGATAAATCAGGCGCTAATCTAAGTGTGTTGCTGTCTCCTGGGGAGTTAGGAAACAGCCAGTGTTACTAAAAAGCACGGCAATGCTTCACCATTTGAAGGAAAGCTCCATCTCAAATCCTGTACAACAGTCAAGTACAATTTCTTTATACATTTGTGATCATCTATTTTGTAGCCTAAAAAAGACCCCGTCGTGATACCCGCGCTCACCTCACATTTGTTCAGGGTCCTCAGCTGACCGATCTTGGCGATGATGAGCTGCCGCGTGGTCTGTGCTGCTTTGTCGCCTTCCGTCAGGGGGTTTCTGATGCAGGACAGAGCGTGCAGACTCCGTAACTTGTCTAGCTCGTTGATAAATGACCACTGAAACACAGCAGGAGGAAATAAGTGAAAAGCAACAGGCTTCAGGCCACCTCTCCGTATTATTTGAACTAGCGACAGAAAAGCCAGGTCCCTAGTTCCGAGGCAGGGAATTGTGTCATGCACTGAGCACCCCACCCTAGGAAAGCCACACACTTCTACTCTGCAACTGCCATTTAAAATGACAGTCTGCTTCAGTGTGAATTAAACTAATTTCTTTCTTAATACTTTTTTACTTTATATGCGGCATTTCATTCTGAGAAAGAGGAGGAGGAACATCCAGACTCCACCATGAGAGTAGAAATAAGCAATGATGTGCTCTGCACACTCTGAAGAAACTCTTACTTGTGATATCTGATTGTCATTTACGACAAGGTACTGCAAGTTTGGGAACATTGACGTTTTGCACCCTAGAAAAAGGAGAATTAAGTTACACCGTATACACCGTATAAGTGAAACAGGTAAAGTATGGGGGCGGGGGAAACTTTACTAATCTTACATACCAATTCCAGCATCCGGAAAATGTATAGAAGAAATTCCAATGTCAGAGAGAATTAGTTGTTCTAATCTACAATTTAAAATGTTAAATTTGATTACACAGGACAATACAAAGTGCTATGAGCTATCAACCAGACTAGATTCATAACTGTTCTGCCTATACTCTGGGTTTCCATCCCATGTACATTGCTTAGAAACCATAAAGTCCAATTTAGGGCATGCAAAGTGGACTCTATGCTATTAATATATTCTAATGATTCCACAGTCATCTAACAGTTTCTGCGTAGCCCTGCTGTGCCAGTGCTAAATGGGTCTCAGAGGAAAGAGACCGGGTCTTACTGCCCGAAGTCTAAGAAATTAAGGCTTTTGGCGTTATCACCAGAGTCAAATTCTTCATCAAATTATCTAGTACAGGGTCCCCACTGCACATGGTTCACAAGTAAATTCTCTAAATGAATTAAAATAAAAATTCCCAACATGGATTACTCTAAGAATTCCATCATATTTCTATTGAAAAAGTATATACAGCATATGAAAATTCATTCACTAAAAATTTACTAAAGCACTATTGTGACAGGCATTTAGGAGCAAGTTACCTGGGCAGATATGCTATCAGAAACAGCTGACTTTCATCAATTAAGTGATTAGAAGAAAGGTCTAACAACTTGACAGTCTGCAGAACATCAGTTGGCCTGTATGGAAAATAAATTTTTTCAACGTGAATTAATCTCTTAATTATTTTCAAAGATACAGCCTTTAAAATATCTGCATTTGGTATACGGAGGGTTGGGGTAAGAGGCAAGTGGATTATTATAATGGGCAATCGTTGTGGTGATGGAAATGTTCCTGACTGTATCAGTGCCCTGCTCGTGATATCGTCCCATAGTTTTGCAACTTGTTACCAATAAGGGAAACTGGGTAATGAGTACAGTGATCTTTGTATTATTACTTCCTGTAACTGCAGGTGAATCCACAATTATTTCAAACTAAAAAGTTTAATTTAAAAAATCTGCATTCACTTCTAATAATAAATGAAACCATTCTGTAGAATAAAATCTTAATTTCAATCCTTTCATTGAGAATTTATAAATTTTTCCATGCTTAAGTTTATTTTACACAGTAATTTAATAGAGGGAGATGAGGCGATAACATTTAGGAGAACAAGCTTTTACATATACTTTAGTAAACTGACCCTAAACAGTTAATGCTAATTAAAAATGCATTATATGATTTTTTTTTTTTTTTTTTTTTTTGAGACAGAGTCTCACTTTATTGTCCAGGCTAGAGTGAGTGCCGTGGCGTCAGCCTAGCTCACAGCAACCTCAAACTCCTGGGCTCAAGCAATCCTGCTGCCTCAGCCTCCCAAGTAGCTGGGACTACAGGCATGTGCCACCATGCCCAGCTAATTTTTTCTAAATATATTAGTTGGCCAATTAATATCTTTCTATTTATAGTAGAGATGGGGTCTCGCTCTTGCTCAGGCTGGTCGCGAACTCCTGAGCTCAAACGATCTGCCCACCTCGGCCTCCCAGAGAGCTAGGATTACAGGCTTGAGCCACCGCGCCCAGCCGCATTATTTAATCTTTATAGCATAGTGTACAGAACTTCTGTTTAGAAACAGCAAGTTAAATACATTTATGCAAAACTAATAAAATTCATGTCTTCAAATATTTAATTCTGATGAGTTTCCCTCAATTAAAACCAATTAGTGAAGTTTTAGTTGACATTCTAATTTGTGAAGACAATTAATAATAAGCATTTTTTATTTGCAAATCCTTCCAAAAATTAATGTTAGACATAATTAAGACCACTTATTTATTCAGAATGACTAAGTGGTTACAGATACATTTAAGTAAACCCTTGTTACCTTTGTGAAATGACGATATTGTTAGACCCGAGGTATAGCTCCTCAAGAACGGGGCACGCGGAGGCACACTGGAGCACCTGGAAGGGACACTCGATTCAGAGGGAAGCAGCCCCTGCAGGTCGTTTCTTCCACGTAGTCATCACTATCACCTCCATAGGAATTCAGTGTAGTGACTATTTCAGAAATAAAGTGCCTCATGGACAGCTCATACAGACTGTATTTGAGGCCCAGAGTAGTAGTGAAGGGCTAATAAATTAAAATGCGAAAGGGCCACAGTGTAGTGCCATGGGAGCACACACTTCTGGCACTTTGAACCCATCAAGGTAGGTGGCAATGCGCGGTTTAGGTGAGGCAGTTCCAAAGTGGAACTGGAGGTGGAGACTGAACACGTCCTTATCATTTGGCAGGGTTTGCTTAACCCAAAGAAGGAAACTGATGTTAAATATAATTCCTTTCCTCAATGCTAGATGCCAATCTAGGCTTGTAAAGAATATGCGAATTAGACACAATTTCTCAATTATTATTTAAGGGACAAGGTCTCACTCTGTCATCCAAGGTGGGGTGCAGTGGCATGATCATGGTTCACTGTAGCCTCAAATTACTGGGCTCAAGTGATCCTCCCCCCTCAGCCTCTCAAGTACCTGGGACTACATGTGTGCCACCATGCCTGGCTAATTTCTTTCATTTTTGTACAGATGGAGGCTTCCTACCTACATTGCCCAGGCTGGTCTCAAACTTCTGGGCTCAAGCAATCCTCCCACCTCAGCCTCCCAAAGTGCTAGGATTACAGGCATGAGCCACCACTCCCAGCCTACCACCTGAATTTCTATGTGCCCTATTTTAAGGCTAAATCAATACCTGAGGAGGAAGTAAGTACTTCCCAAGGAAGGAGTCCTAGAAAAGAAGTTCCATGGCTATGGGCACGTTAAGGGCACAAGTTAAAGGGCAACTGTCTGTCACTGAGCTGCCTCTGTGGCATTATGTGGATGAACATGGCTGGGAATGTATTTCTATGAGCTTGGTTTGAAAATGGAATATTCTGGGTGTGTGAAGTCAATAAAACCCTGACAGAAAGCAGCAGTACCAGATGTAAGTACTGCTTACATCTGTGGGCCCAGATGTGTGCAACAGTAGGTTCTAGGAGCTGAACTGCAAACAAGAGAACCTTTCTGTAGCTTAGCTTCTGCCCTGAAAAAACTTCCAGAAAAACTCAGAGAGCTCGATAAGTAGCCAACACCACAGCTTGTAAAAAGCTCAGCATGTAGTTCCTGCACACCATGATGGAGTGCCACCATTTAGAAAGACACTAGAACCAAAATGAGCTGAGAGAGACAATATGGATTCCTAGATATTAAATTCTACTGGAACGCAATGATTTTTTAACTCATTTCTATAAAGCAGTTTAAAAATCCTATTATATGGATAACAGGATGACTAAAACAAAGCCACATTAGTACTCCAATTCCCTATTAAATCAAAAAAATGTTAATTGCTTATCATTGTGTAGTAAACCAAAGAAATATGATTACCTCAGCCCACGTTATTCCCGTCCGATTGAGGACTAAGACCTTCAGTGCTGAAAATGTTCCGGTAAGAGATGCTGAACCAGAGGGACACTGGAGTTTATTTTCACTGTGTGGAAAAAGAAAATACGATATAGTATACCCAACTTAAACACCGAAAGCAACAACTTGGGACCGACTTAATTGAAATTCTATTAAAAACAAAGTGACTCAAGACAACCTAATTTTTCATATTTACAACATACAACTTTTTAGTATCTGGCACACAAAGACAATTTCACGGGGTTAGGGCAGCTGCGTGGGGCAGTTCCAGGCATTCGTAGGGTTAGCTTCCGGCTTCACCAGGTGCAGCTCCGCACATTGCAAAATCAAGTCCTGTTCATAAGAGTCCTGCTGATACGCTAGATCACGGGCTAGAATTCTGCTTCTCTAAGCAGTCAGCTAGGAGGATGGCTGAAACGTATTACTGCCCTTTAAATTCTCTCGATAGCCTAATATCAGGAAGTACTCAATCTTGACAGTCACTTTGAAAGAAGATAACAGTAAAAAGCATGAGCCCCAATTTCCAGAAGAGACACCATGGGTCACATTACCCCCGTTTGTTCTGTTCGGGAATACAACTAGTTTAGGCCTGACTACCGACTATACTTTACACTTGCCTCAGCCAGGTACAACTCACCTGTGTATGTAAAGTTGGTTCAAGTGTGAAAGAGAAAGCCTGGCTAAGCCCTTGGAAAGGTAGGTTCTGAGATTAAAACTAATCAAATATTTAGGAAGGCCTGGAAAACTGTGACATTAGTAAAATAGGTACATTAGTGAAAAATCCTTATCAAAAGTGAATTAAGCAGTATTCCAGTGAACTTATACCTAAAGCAATTAAATGCTAGAAGCTTCCAAATAAACAATCACTTTTAATATTAATAATGCCACCTCTCCTCTCCTACTCCCCAACCAAATATCATCTCCCCGATGTTCCATATTTTATGGTCAGGCTTACAAGAAATATGAAGCTCCTTCAGCTCATTGTCAACCTACCTCATCCCCCACCCAGTCAAAAGCAAAACACATTCCTTATTAAGGAATCATCTCATAGGACCAATTGCAAGACTATAACAATGTGCCCTTGAAGACTAAGTTAAATTTAGATAAATTCAAGTAGGCCAAGATCTGCCTGAATTAAAAGGTCTACCAGGTGGTGGCCTTAATTCTGTTCATCTTCCCTCCTCATTGCACAGAGACGCCATGAAGGAGCAAGGAGAGAGCAGGAGTTTCACATGACAATTAGGCAACCAAGAGTTCATACCTGAGATTAAGAACTTCCAGATGTCTGAGCTGATCAGCAATATGTATCACTTCATCCCACGACGACAACAGGTTTTTTGACAAATCTACCTTTCTAATATCTAAAAAGCACAGGTTAAGAAACAGTAATTTCAAAAGATTCATAAAAGACATAAAAGTAGTTACTCTTGATTCTGGAGCATGGGATCTTTAACTTTTTACTTTATACCCTCATATTCTGCTGGAAATTTTGGCATGAGCATATAATACTTCTATGTTTTCAATTACGCAACTGTTCATTAAGAAACTAAAAAGTTCGTTGTCATAAACTGAAAACTTGAGACAAACTTCTACAATCAAATGAATAAGAACCAAATGTCCTAACACTAAACCATACTAGCACTATCCAACGGGGGGGGGGGGGGGGGGGCNCACGCGGGAGTGGGGAGCAGTGATGGTAACTGATTTATTAAGCACCTAAGATGCACCCACAGGCCTTGCCCTTGGCACTGCTTAGCAACTGCAAACCTCACAGCCTGCTCATGACCTTCTCCTATGGCGCACATTTGGCCTACAGGAATGCCCAAAGAAACAGCATCATCTCCAGGACACAAAACAGGGGTTAGCTCAGACAAATGTTCACAAGTGCTAAGAATGATCTGGGGATTCATAGGGTCTCCCGTAGCCTACAAGCAGTTACTACGACATGCCCCACCTCCGGTAGAGGGACTCAGAGAGGGGTAAACCAGCAGGATGGAAAAAGCAAAGGTCAGATCCCAGCTCGGGTACTTGAGTGTGACTTGAGCAAGCGTGACTGCCAGCAAGGAGCGAGGCGCACAAGCAGTGCCACTGGAAGGGGCAAAGCTTAGCAAAGTCCTCAGCAAAAGACAGAAGAGAAGCCTCGAGCAGGACTGGACCAGCTAAAAGAAGACCTTACACTCTGATCTGAAATAATCGGGATATTATTCAATTCACTCGTCTAGTCCACCAGGAATTACTGAGGGCCAGGCGTATCGCAGTGAGCAAGGTCTCAATGGGGAAGAGACAATTTCGAAGCAAGAGGCTCCGCAGTGTGTCAGAGGCAGGCCATGCTCAGAGTGGCAGAGCAGGCACACAGGAAAGGGTGTGTGGGTATCTTACAGGGAAGACCACCTCCCCTAACAAGACGGCACTTGAGCAGAAGACTGAAGGAAATGGGGGAATGCCATTTGGGAAAAGGGTCTCCCAGGCTGGGGATGGCAAAGAGCGAAGGCCTGGGTGAGAATGGGTCCAGCCTGTGACAGGGATCACCAGCTCCAGTGGACCTGGAGCAGGTGGGGTTGAGGGTGCTGGGAACAAGGTCACGAAGGCCACCAGGGGGGCAGGCCAGATCATTAAGGGTCTTGCAGGCCACTTCAAAGTCTTTGCTAGTCTCTGGCTGACTGGGAACTTTTGGAGGGGGTAAAGCAGCAATGGGATCTGACCTGGGGCTTTAAAAGGTCACTCTGCTGCCAGTTGAACACAGACTGCAGGGAAACACAGGACAGGAAGTCTAGTCAGGAGGCTCTGACCAGACTGGTGGCACTGAGGGGACAGGAGATGTCAAACTGGGTGTCCTAATCTAGAAGAGGAGCTGACAGGATCTGCCAGTGGATTTCGGCATGGGATGTGAGAAAAAAGGAATGTTATGGATAACTCCAAGGTTTATGGCCTGCACAACTGGAATTGTCATTTACTAAGAGGGAACGGCTACAGACACGCAGGTTTGAGGGGCCTTAGTTTTGGACATGCTAGATTTGAGCGGACCGTTAGCCACGCAGACAGGGATATCAGATAAGCAGCTGGAGAGACAAGAGTGAAAGGGGAACAGTGGTGAGGTGGGCCAGCCACGCCCCAGGTCTCCCTGGGAAGCCAGGGGTCAAAGGTCTGAGTCTTGGGTCACCCCCAACATTGCATCCATAGAGGGGTCCAGAAAAAGACACTGAGGAGTGACCAGTGAGGAGAGAAGAGCACCTGGACTCAATAAAAATCCCCACCACCACCCCTGCTGCCGCCGCTGCTGACCAGGCCCCAGACCCGAGGCGGAATGCTGTCTCATGTTCCTTTTTCACAGGAGAAAAAACTGACGCACAGAGCCATCAGATAACCGTAACTTTGTGCAAATGAACAAGTATGAATTTAAACACAACTGTCTTAATCCAAAAGTAACTTTATCACATCCCACAATGCAACAGGGAGTTGTCAAACATGGATAAAACATGGAGAAAGCTTCTTTACAAAAATCGTGGCAGCACTCCAGAGGACGGGTTGGAAAGGGAAGGGTTTTAGGCAGGAATAAAGAGGAAGCTGTGCACGTAGGTCAGGACCCAGGAAGGGCGGGCAGTGCGCATGCGAAGAGAGGGATGGCCCCAGACCCAGCCGGCCACCTCCGGCCTGCACCAGCATCCAGCCAGCTGCCGGGTTTGTCCCAGTCCCAAAGCTAAGAATGGCTTTCACATTTTAAACGGTCATATTAAGTACCTACGTAATATCCTCCATGTTGCCAGTTGGCCCACAGGCCTAAAGTATTTATCATCTGGCTTTTGGGCGGGGGAGGGACATTGTCTCACTCTGTCTCCCAGGCTGGAGTGCAATGGCGCCATTGAGGCTCACTGCAGCCTCCAACTCCTGGGTTCAAGTGATGCTCCCACCTCGGCCTCCCAAAGTGCTGGGATTACACATGCCAACCACTGTGCCCAGCCTATTATCTGACCCTTTAAGGAAAAGATTGCTGACCCCTGACCTAAAGATGACTTAAGGTGAACGTGGGGCACAGGTGGTGTGTAGTAAACAATGCCAAGAATATTGGGGACAGAACAGCCAGCCCACAGCACTGGGGTGCCGGGCAGCATGACGCTCCCAAGCCCCCAGGTCCTACTGCTGGCGGAGCGAGACCGCAAGGGGAAGTCGGGCTTCTGGCTCCAACAGTCTGAGTTTCTGCCATAAGCAGAATAATGACTACCCAAAAATGTCGTATCAAACAGAAGGGGGAAAAGTGACAAGTGTAGGCTACCTGGATTGCCAGACACAGCAAACATACTCTAGGTCCCCTCGGGCTCCCCCACCACCTGGGGGACACACTTCCACCACCAATCGCTTGTTCCTCCCCCAGGTCCCCTGGGCTACCCTGGGTTCCTCAGAGCTACTACACCCCGGATGCTGGAGTCCACCTTTACATGGAAATGCACTGGGTGCTTTTCATGCCTCAGTCTGACACTTCGGCCAACCTTCAATTCCACTAACCCGCTAATTCTGGGTCATTAGGCCGATTAGAAAAGGTTTTTTCTGGGGTTTTTGTTTTGTTTTGTTTTTTGAGACAGAGTCTTGCTCTGTTGCCTGGGCTAGAGTGCTGTGGCATCAGTCTAGCTCACAGCAACCTCTTAAACTCTTGGGCTCAGGCGATCCTCCTGTCTCTGCCTTCCAATTACCTGGGACTACAGGCACATGTCACCACGTCCAGCTAATTTTTTCTATTTTTAGTAGAGACAGGGTCTCATTCTTGCTTAGACTGGTCTCGAACTCCTGACCCGAAGCTATCCTCCTGCCTCAGTCTCCCAGAGTGCTAGATTACAGGTGTGAGCCACCGTGCCCAGCCTAGAAAAGGTTTAAATCCAGTAATTTTTCACTCATTCCTACTTCCATTATGTAGAGTAGATTAGAAATATTTCTACCTATCTGTACAGAGCACACAGACCACCTACATTCTGAAACTGACGCTAAACAACACAACAGTTGTTAAAGTGGCACCCCACTAAACACACACACACACACACACACACACACACACACACACACACAGTTAAGGAATTCTCGCGGCTACACAGTGCTGCTCCTGGGGACAGATTCTCTTCCCAAGTTCAGAGCCAGCTGATTAGGTGGGAGGCAGCTGGTCCCCTCCCCTGGAGGTGCTCTGTGACTTGCCTCTTGCTGCCTTGCATTCCGAGGGAGTGAATGACCCCACAGAGAGAGGAGATCCACGGAAGGAAGACGACTGGATTAAACATGCAAGGCAATATGTCAACTTCTGGCAGGAATTCAATCAGGAGCTTCAAGACATTCATCACTGTATCTGCAAATACCAAGCGTGACTTGATTATCTCACAAAACCTCATTTCTTCCTGTCTTGGGGGACTTTTTTCTTCAGGAAAGAGCAGTATAAACAAGCAATATGCTGATTTTCTGGTACACAGCTGACAATTCCAATCAACCAACCAACCAACCTACATTGCCAAACCTATCTCCCGAGCAGACCTTTTCCTGGTCAGGAACCCCCAATCACCGATCTCCTGAAATCACCCCCAATCACCGATCTCCTGAAATTACACAAAGACTCACTTAGAAGTAGGCCAGGCAGCATCCAGATGCTCCAGACATTCTGTGGCCCTCTGCTCCTCACCAAACCTTTCTGCATCCACTTCCATCCCATCCCCTACCCCCAACTACAGCTGCCTCACCTGCAGAAACGGCCACACTTGTGCAGCCAGCCCGCTGGTGTCAGCAGAGGGGTACAGAGGCCACCAGCTCAGACTGCAGCTGCCCCAGGTCCCAACAGACCCCCATGGGGATATCTCAGGTACCCCAGGTGGGGAAGCTCTGCTCTAATTTCTGTCACCACACTGTCAGAACATTTCGCTAACGACAGATACCTCATCTGGCATCTCTTCACTCAGATAAAATCAATAACAAAGTGCTACCTTTTGCACAAATTACTACGCAGAGATCAGGCTGCCGAAGCCCTGGGCATTCTGTCTGCTCTCAAGGAAGGAAGGAGGGTAAAGCCAATGGGCATAGGCCAACCGGGTGCGCCGCCTTCCAAGCAGCACCACCTACACGTTCTACTTCACATCACACTGGCTGGGGGCACACGCTGGCACACTTGAAGCAAAGGGGTCTGGGAAGGTAAGTGATTTATCTGGGCAGCGGCTGCTCCAAGCAAAACTGAGTTGCTATTAGGAAGCACGTCAGAGAGAATGGACACGGGGTACGCAACTTGAGGTATGTGGCACAAGTGTCACTTCCAAAGTCAGATTCCAGTAACAAGCTATCAGTGAAAGGATACTAGGGCATGCTTTGGCAATTCCTCCTTTTTCACCAGCGCAACTTACTGCACAGTTCCTCAGAGAAATGTCTTGCAACTTGCTCAGCTGACTGCATGAAAAACAGAGTTCACACAGATACATAAACATGCACGCTACCCAGTGGCCCTTTAAAAGATTAAACAGCATTTCAGACATACAAAAATGTACCAAAAGTAATATAAAAATACTAGTAATTCACCACCCAAATTAAGAAATAAAGCATTACAAAAAACGAAAAAAGAAAACATTGCAGACATTGCAAATGCAACTGAGGTCCTTTGTGTCCCTCAGCAGGACACAGTCCTATCCTCCCCGACACCCCCAGGGCAACCTACGCTACATTTGGGGTGTATTTAATCTTAAACATTTCTTAATACCTTTACTATATATTTCCATATCCCTAAGCAATTAAGGCATTTTTGTATATTATGAAGTTTGATATAAATGGTAGTCTACTATGTAGAGCCTCTTTGCCACTTATTTTTTCCTCAAGAGCATATTGTTTAGCAGTGAGATTTAGTCATATTGACACATGGAGCTCCAGAACATTCATTTTCATACCTTATAGCTTTTCAATATATGAATAGACCACAACTTATTTACTCTGTTGACATTTAGATTGTTTACAACCATATTGAAGTAAACACTATTGAATACTTCTTGTATGTCGTAGACCCTATAGATACATGCCTGAGAATGTGCATAGCTTCAGCTTTACTACTCTCAGGAACCATTTTTTAAGTGTAGAAAATCCATATTTTCTATTCATTAAAAAAATCCACATACTATAATGTCTAAGAACAGAGAATCTGGAAGCTGACTACTGGGTTCAAATCCCAATTCCATCATCTCTTTGGCTTTGCGCAAGTTAATTAACATCTCTGTGCCTCAGACTTCACATCTTTAAAATGCTGTAGTATACATACAAGCTCACAGCAGCTTATTCACAACTGCCAAAAGGTGCAAACAACCCAGTGTCCACAGGCGAATGAATGGATAAACAATGTGGTATGTACATACAATGATATATTGCTCAACCTTAAAAAGGAAATTCTGACACATGCTACAACATGGATGAACCTTGAGGGTATTATGCTAAATGAAATAATTTCATCTCCTGTTCCACACTGATTTTCAAGAGACGCTTGCTTTTTAAAAAAAATACAAATTTTCTTTATTAATGTATAACATATGTAAATACTTTTTATCATAGCAATGGCCCAAAACCCAGCTTTGCAGGAATATGACATCATTGAAAGGAATTGTAGGAATCTCAAGAAACTGTGAACTACCTCAAACTAGTAGTTTGCACTGTGTCTGACAGATGTCGCTATTTCCCTCTAAAATGTAAAATATCCTGCCGGGCACAACTTGGCACAAAGCTTGGGGACCCAAGTCTCAATACAGGCATCACTCCAGAGCCAAAACCATCTCCAAGAGAAATAATACATAATGGTTTTTATTTGCTTTTGATTCCGTTATTATGTAAATCTTTTCTTAGTGGTACAAACTCAAAGCTAGTCAGCTGGGTATTACTAAGGCTATAAGACAATGGCTGAAAGTGGAAGCTTCAATTCCTAACAATGACAGCTACCACTAATTGCAGAATCTCATTTGTTATTTGCAACAGCACTAACATCTTGAATATTATTTTGTAAATGAGCAAACTGAAGCTTAGAAATGATAAGTAACTATCTCTAACTAGTCAAAGCCAGAAGTGGCTTAGCTCGCATCTGAACTGGGCCTAACTCCAACATTTGGTGCATTCCACCAAGCTGCCTCAATTTCTTAACTTATTAATCTCTGGCCAACTAAGAGATTGCTACAAAATCTCAACAATTTTATCCTTTCAGTCAAGAAAGGCACTAGTAAATTATTAAATGCAATAATACTCAAGTAGTAGGGTCAGTCACCAGGAAAATTCATGAGCTATGTAGTCATTTATAATTAGGGAAAGAAAATCTGTTTACAATTTGTTAATATTCTCAGAGCTCATAATAGTCTCTGAAAGAGAATAACCAATAAGAAAAAAAGTGACTCTTTTGGGTAAAAGATATTTAAATATTTTTTATTTTTTTGAGACAGGAGCTCACTCTGTTACCTGAGCTAGAGCACAGTGGCATCATCATGGCTCACTGCAACTTCAAACACCTGGGCTCAACTGAGGATCCTCCTACCTCAGCCTCCTGAGTAGCTGGGACTATAAGCCTGTGCCGTCACGACCCCCAGCTAATTTTCCGATTTTCTGTAGAGACAAAGGGTCCCTCTCTGGTACTCAGGCTGGTCTCAAACTCCTGGCCTCAAACAATCCTCCTGTCTCAGCCTCCTATAAGTGCTAGGATTACAGATATGAGCCACTGCGTCTGGCCAATATTTATATTTTAAGTAGAAAAAATAAAGCAAAGAACTCAAACCCTAAGAAGCATATCGTTCTTTAAATCCAAGTAAATCAGTAGGACAAAATAGCAAAAAAAGGTTCATGATAGTTACCTCTAGGTAGTGGCATTAGTTGTGACTTTCTTTTTTTAAATTTGTATTTTCTAAATTCTCAACGGTGAATGTATATTGTTTTTAATTTAAAAAACAGTCAAGTTGTTGCTTTTTTTGAAATCTTGATTTATTCTGAGTTTTTTTTTAATGAGGGCCATCTATGCTAAAGAGTAGAGGTGTGAGAAATTTATTGGTCTTCAACATTGTCCCATGTGCACTTTAATTCTGCATTATCTTAAATCTTAATATCTACAATAACAAAAGATGGGAAAGAAATTTACTTTGGACAGAACTACAGCTTAATGTGTTTTTTTTTTGTATTTTTTGTTTTTGAGACAAAGTCTCGCTTTGTTGCCCAGACTAGAGTGAGTGCCATGGCGTCAGCCTAGCTCACAGCAACCTCAAACTCCTGGACTCCAGCTTAATGCTTTTACTTTAGCATCTGAAAGTAAAAAAATTGCAGGCCTATGCCAAATGGTCACAAGTCTACAGGTAACAATGTGGACTTCTGTTTCCATTCCTAACTTATCCAACTGGAAATGTCACCATTAAATGGAAAAGGACCAAAATGTAACTTAATAATCAACATAAGCTAATATGGTATAAATATTAATGGGCAAATCAATGTTTCGATTATAATCTAGAAAAATCCACTATTCCTGTGCTAAAATAAGAATTTTAATTTCCCTGAATACTCGATCCTTGGATTCCTCAGATTTCAATTCACTATCTGCACAGAAAGGATAAACCAGTTTAGGAACAAATTCCTGAGCATCCACATACAGTTACGGGAATCTCAGCCTAGAATCTTGATGAAACCTTAAAAGTCAGCTCTACCACTATCAACTCCACTTACCTTTGCTGTTTTATAACAGAGTCAAAACCAATAGTTTCCACAGGTTTACTTCCGATTATAACAATTTGCTCTTTTCCATCTTCCTGTGGTCCATCTTCTAACACATAGCGGTTCTTAACTGCAGTAAGAAAGTCTATTCCAAAATTTACCTTGTTAGGACGAATAAAGGATCCTCCTGTTGGGTGCCTGGAAAAGCAGAAAAATGGAACACAGAAAATATCACCCATCAAGCAAGGTCATAAGTGCAGTGTTCTGAAGGTTTTCAAAAATTTTTACGTACTGAAAAATCAAAATCAGCATAAAAGAGAACATAATGTATTAAAGATAAATATGATTTCTCATAAAGGAGTCTGAGCTTATGCATGTAAAATCTCTACAGATAAACAGATAAGAAATATGGAACAGATAATTGACATTAGAGAAAACAGAAGTATTAAATCCATGGGAGAAAGTTCTATCTTGCTAATGATTAAGAAATACAAATTCAAATAAACTATTTTCAACAAAACTGGCAAATAATACAGAAAAAACATAAAACTCAAAGACTACAGGGTTTGGTTTGTCTATGATTGTATAATCACACTCCTGGGAATCTGTCAGTAGGCAATAATTTAAAAACAAAAACAAAATTGCATTTACAAAGATTTTGTCTAATAGCATTTATTTGTAATTGAGGAACTCTGGAAACCATAAAAATGCCCAGCTGGATAGAAACTATTAAGTAATCCAGATAGATGTGGTCATTTAAAAATTCTATCTGTGACACTTTTTTAAATTACTTGCAAAATAATGCTGACATTTACAAAAATTGAGCATAAATTGTACATGACACAATAAGAGGAACCATATCCACATATGGACAAAGACTGGATAAGGACACAAAGAAATGAAAACATTTGTTGGTGATAGGATTATATTTGAAATCTTTTAAATGGCGACAAACTTCAATACACTTTAAAAGCTTAAATATGGGATAAAAGCAAGCATGAGGGAAGAAGTCTACAAAACTATAGAATACTTTACAATTCATGTTCAGGTTTTATAGCAATTTTTAGTAATAATCTCTAGCAGGATTTAATACAAATATTAATTATATTGCTCTATGTAATGACCACTTTGTCAGGCTAAGAGATTCAAAATAGATTCTTTAAACTCATTAAACTCCAGCATTCATTATATCATCACAGTCATTATCTTCAGGAAAATCTAATTACGCCTTATAAAACAGTTGTAAATGTTATTATAATTTGATCACTTTAGAAAATAAACAATGAAATATACGAATTATTTGAAATTGTATTATAAACACTACTTCAGCTTAAACCATTAACTCTAAAAGAAATCAGACCTTCTTAGAAGTCACCATAATTAAAAAGGATGAAAAGTAATATTAATGATAAATATTGTCAATATAAATATATGTACATTTTTTTCTAGGAAGGGGGTTCATAACGATTACCAGACTGTAAAAAGGACTTGTGATCCCCAAAAGTTAGAACCGATGCCCAGGCAGGAAGAAGTGACTAGGAAGTGACTAGGTAGTTAGAAACTCAGTGTGATGTCCTGGAGGCCGATGAAAAAAGTGAACAACTGTGTTCAATGCTACGACCAGGCAAGGTAAGGTGACAGCTGAGGCCTGACCACTGAATCCAGCAACCGCTCCGAAGTCTGGGTGGAGCAATGGGGCAAAAGCCTGATGGGGTGAGTCCCAGAGAGGAAGAGGACAGCAAGCACAGCCTGCTCTCGTCCCCAGGATTTTTACTGGAAAGGGAAGAAGAGAACAGGGACAAGAGAGCAAGGGGTACACAGGTAAAAAGAGGGAGATTTTTTAAGATGGGAGAAAATATCTAATGTGTATGTTGATGAAATTAATCCAGTGGAGTGGGGGAAATTGATGATGCAAGAAATTAAATTCTGTGTTGTAGCAAAATCAATCTCTGAGGTTGTACAGTCTGCTGTGATATCAGAGGAAAACTATCAGAAGCTGTTAAGAAAATATGCTATTATAACCCTAAGAAAGGTTCATACTGAAAAGAAAACAATTCTGTTTTAACAAAAACTATTACAGGTGTATCATTTAGCTAAAGAGATTAAATATAGCCAGCACCATTTTTAAAAGGTCAAAAGGATCTACCTAAGAGATTATCTAGTCCAGAGCTTCTCAAACTTAACCTGAAATGAGGAAAGTCACCTGGAAAGCTAACCAGAACCTACTTCAGAGATGCTCATTCATTCAGTGGGGCTGGGCTAGGGCCCAGGAATCTGCTTGTTTAAAAGAAAGATCCAAGCCAGGCATGGTGGCTCATGCCTGTAATCCTAGCACCCTGGGAGGCCCAGGCAGGAGGATTGCTCAAGGTCAGGAGTTTGAAACCAGCTTGAGCAAGAGCGAGAATCCGTCTCTACTAAAAACAGAAACAAATTAATTGGCCAACTAAAAATATATAGAAAAAATTAGCCAAGTATGGTGGCGCATGCCTGTAGTCCCAGCTACTCAGGAGGCTGAGGCAGGAGGATTGCTTGAGCTCAGGAATTTGAGATTGCTATGAGCTAAGCTGACACCACGGCACTCTAGCCAGGGCAACGGAGTGAGACTCTGTCTCAAAAAAAAAAAAAAGAAAGAGGCCGGGCGGTGGCTCAAGCCTGTAATCCTAGCTCTCTGGGAGGCCGAGGTGGGCGGATCCTTTGAGCTCAGGAGTTCAAGACCAGCCTGATCAAGAGTGAGACCCCATCTCTACTATAAATAGGAAGAAATTAATTGGCCAACTAATATATATAGAAAAAAAAAAATTAGTCGGGCATGGTGGCACATGCCTGTAGTCCCAGCTACTTGGGAGGCTGAGGCAGCAGGATTGCTTGAGCCCAGGAGTTTGAGGTTGCTGTGAGCTAGGCTGACGCCACGGCACTCACTCTAGCCTGGGCAACAAAGCGAGACTCTGTCTCAAAAAAAAAAAAAAAAAAAGAAAGAAAAAAGGAAAAGAAAGATCCAGAGGATTCTGATGCAGGTGTGCCTTGTACCACACTTGAAGAAACTCTGATCTAACCCAATCCCATTTCCAATGGGGATACTGAGGTCTACTGTTACAGAAGTAGCATCGCTAAGACTTAAAATCCTGGGTTTCTGACTACCAGCACGCTGTTCTTCCCTACATTTCTGTCTTGGCTTATAGACACAAATCAATGGTTTGTTTTTGTAAATTAAATAAATCTCTTAAATTAAAACCCTAGTTAACATCTATGTTCCTAAAACTGGGGGTAGGGATGGGTGCCAGAGATGGGGCAGCACAAGCTTTGGAGTTAGACAAACCTGGGTTCAGTTCCTGGCTCCATTACTTACTAGCTGTGTGAGCTCAGGCAACTGAATTTATATCTGTCAGCCAAAGTTTTCTCATCTATAAAGCCCTATCAAATGAGGTTACTTATAAGGATTACATAAACCATCTACTTTATTGCCTGGCATATGCGCTATCTGTCCTTCATATACAGTTATTGTTTCTAAAATACTATTAAAAGTAAACTCACATATTTTGAAACACTGGGATAACCTAGAGGCCATACTCTCTAAACTTAAGTGGCAGACCCCAAATCGTTCAAATGGGCTCCTGAGTATCTACACCATCAATGATGACATAATTTGATCACATGAACTATGTATAATTTTGCTAGAAAATATAGTTATAAATATAAGCACGATAAAGTCACATACAATTTCAGGTATAAAGTTATCTATTTCAGTCATCTGCTGCTGCGTAAAAACTCCACAAAGCACAGTGGCTTAAAAAAATGACTTGATATTTTTTAAATTTCTGTAGGTTAGCTTGATTCACTGAGTTGTTATTCTATTTCACATGGTGACAGCTGGGGTCATCCATGCGACTGCATTCAGCTGGGAGCTGGCTGAGGCGGAACCACTCAAGATGGCTTCACTCGGATTACTGGCACTTCAGCTGGGGTGGCTGGAATGGTTGGGGGCTGGCTGGGCCCCTCTTCCCAACAGGGCACTTAGACTTCCCATGTGGTAACTGGCTTCCAAGACAGTGAAAACAGAAACTGCAAGGCCTCTTAAAGGCTAGTCCCAGAACTGACACATCATTGCTGTCACTTGTCAGAGCAGTCATGTGCCAGCTTAGGTTCAAGGGAAGGGAAAAGACAGTCCACATTTTCACGGGAGAAGCAGCAGGCATGAATAAAGACAGGAGGCATTACTGGCAGCCATCTTTGGTGACAATCTACCACGCTTACCCCTCCCACCAAAAAGACTGCCACATTTGGCAAGCTCAGATGTGTCCTTCAAACCATCCAGGTCTCACAGTCTAGGGGAGGGCAAAGAACCTCCTCTGCCAAATGCTGACTGTGGGCTCAAGGGACATAGTGTGACTCAGCTTTGGTGAATAAAGAACAAGATCTCAGTAGCTCCCCCCCCCCACCCCCATCATGAACCTTGCCGTCCGGATTCACATAGGCCAAATCTACACAAATAGCAACAACCAAATCTGAACTGCTTCAAATCACAGATTAAAAAATGGGGAGAAAAAAAAAAAAAAAGATTTCAAAATGTGTGAGCAAAAACTTCAAGACATCCAGTATCATTAATTTATGAATTTTTCATCTTTAAGCTTTCTTACACAAGTAAAAAATACATTAAACACCCATGTTTTCAATGTTCTATGGGAGCAGCAGCACCTATTGAGAAAATACTGTTACAACTCAACATCTGTGAGGGCTTCCCATGTGACAACAATGGTACAAGGTGCTTTTATAGTACAAATATCTCTATTTTACCAGGATCCTATGGGGCTCTCATGTCTACTGGAAAGAGCAGAAATGCAGGCCTGCTCCATGCCTCAGAGTAAGGAACTGCTAAGAGGCGGCAGGCTGGATTTCAGAGCCATACTGAGTGTCTGCCATGTATTCTTGTCCTTGCTATTTCTGAACAGGAGTGTCTACTGCAGTTATTCTGTCCCCATCACATCACTCTATGTAGGGTATGAGGAGTACAGATAACGTCACAGATCTCTGGATTGAGTAGCCCCTCTTTTTTTTTTTATTTATTTATTTTTTTGAGACAGAGTCTCACTTTATTGCCCAGGCTAGAGTGAGTGCCGTGGCATCAGCCTAGCTCACAGCAACCTCAAACTCCTGGGCTCAAGCAATCCTTCTGCCTCAGCCTCCCGAGTAGCTGGGACTACAGGCATGTGCCACCATGCCCGGCTAATTTTTTCTATATATATTAGTTGGCCAATTAATTTCTTTCTATTTATAGTAGAGATGGGGTCTCGCTCTTGCTCAGGCTGGTCTCGAACTCCTGAGCTCAAACGATCCACCCACCTCGGCCTCCCAGAGAGCTAGGATTACAGGCTTGAGCCACTGCACCCGGCGAGTAGCCCCTCTTGATCAAGTGCACCAGGAGACCGGTACCAAGGAGCTTCATCTGCATCTAGAACTAATTTAGATGACAATCCCCTGGACTTTGAGCCAATGTGAAAGGAGGTAAGCCTTCTGAAGGTGAAGTGAGTGAATTTTGCATGGGGCAGAAATGTGAATTGTTGTGACCAGAAGGTGAATTGTGGTAGATCATTTCCTCACATGGTTCCCAGGCCACGTGCCCTTTGGCAATTTGATTTTGCCACTTGTTCCTTTCAACAGAGTCTATTTCCCCTCCTCTTGAATCTGGACTCACCCAGCGACTTGCTTTTGCCAAGAGGAAGGACTAAGTCTCAAGAGACTTTGCAGTTTCCATTTTTACCCTCTTGGAAGCCAGACATGTGTAGAGAAGCTCAGGGCAGACTGTGCTGAAAGGCCATGCGGAGAGAGAGACTGACCCCACTTAGAGAAGACCCAAGGTCCTACCAGGCAACCACCAGCACCACGTCCCCAGTTGTGTAAGGCCATCTTGGATCCTCCAGCCCAACATCACTTGGAGCAGGGACAACTGTCTCCACTAAGCCCTGCTCAAATCAGGGCTCAAACAAGTGGCTCAAATCTCTGAGACACAGAATCATGAGCCATGAAACAATAATTTTAAGCCACCAACTTTTGGGGTAGTTTATAATACAGCAATAGCTAACTGAAACAGATGAGGGAGAGGTGGATCGTTATTTTCATTAACCTCTAATCAAAATCCTATATTCCCTTTAATCATAAATTCAGGCACCAAACCAGAGCAGTATGCACAGCATTTTGTCACCAATGGAAATCACAGATTTGTATATCACATTATACTTGCTGCAGATATAACAAACAAATCACTTATTCTTATCACTGCTTCAAAATTTAGTAGCCATTAGACCCAGTGGTAGATATTATTTAATGATATTTAATTAACAAAGATACATGTAACTATCAATTTTTTAGAATATTTTGATTGCCATATTTCAATGTTACTGATTTCCTTTGTAATACATTTTACTTCCTGCTGTAAAAAATATTATTTTATGCCTGCCAAAAGGATCCATAGCATAAAAAAAATCCCTAGAGTATATTCTGCAAAGAATTGGAATCTGAGATGGGCCTTAAAGGATAAGCAGGAGTTTGGTAAAAAAGATGGTGGTACATTCTACTACAGGTATCAAACAGGATCCTACATGTAAATACCTACAAAAACAAAGAAAATAGCATGGCGAGAGGAGTACTACTGAAAATAAAACACATATAAAAACCATAATATTGTCCATAAAATATTATGGTTTAAACACAGGTGCTTTTTCTGAAGGAAATTGCAATATCGCTTCTAGGTTACCTCCTTTAATTTTCTATTATGACAACATAAAAATATATTTTATTTACTGACAAGTAAATGTTATTTATGTTAAATCCTTAACGTATAAGACGGTGAAATAAATCCAAAGTGTTAGAAAAATTAATTCTAGGTGATTTAGAATGTTACTTTATATGCCTTAATCCATATACATGTGTACAAATGAATGAGTCTGGCATCTAATAAACTCTATTCTGTTTTTAGACTCTCATATTAATGAAATAGGTTTTGGTTTATGAAATAGTGACATATGAAATTACAGTGAAATTAAAATTCATAGTGAAATGAAAGTATGAAATAATACTGGTTTTCCTTAGAACAGTAACATGAAGGGAAGGGTGGAACTAGAAACAGGAAAATTTATTTTTCAAACATGTGATTTAAAAGAAAAAATAAGTATGAGAGCCTCAACTAGTACATTTATAATGATGACAAATGAGAAAATAACAATGTAAAACACAAATACCATGGTTTGCATTTTGTCCTAAATTTACACTTTTTAAAACAGTGGTAATGAACAGGAAGAGATCTTTATTACTGTTGAGTTTAGTTGCAGGCAGATAAAAGGAAAGTTAGGAATGGTGTTCATTCAGATAGTTGCAAAGTGGACGCTATGCCCTTTACAGATCAAAGGCTAACACTAGGCCAGGCACAGTGGCTCAGGCCTGTAATCCTAGCACTTTCGGAGGCCAACAGAGGAGGATCATTTGAGGCCAGGAGTTCAAGACCAGCCTAAAGTAAAATAATGAGAGCCATCTCTACAAAAAATAGAAAAACTTAGCCAGGCACGGTAATGGGCCTGTACATCCAGCTGCTCAGGAGGCTGAGGCAGGAGGATACCTTGAGCCCAAGAGTTAGAGGCTGTAATGAGCTTTGATTGTATCACTGCGCTTTAGCCTGGGTGACAGAGCAAGACCCTGTCTCTTTAAAAAAAAAAAAAAAAAAGAGGTTACTTCCAAACACTGAAATTCTGAAGCCTGTCTAGAAAGAAAAATATTGGTGCAATGGGAACACAGGGAAGAGAGTCCAAAAATGTTTCTCTTAGAAGCATTTGGCTTGTTCAAGTTCCTTCCTTCTGCCTACTAATTACAGATGTTGCTAGCAAAATCAACATCCTGACCACGGTCCTTGCGGAAACAGGAGGTGCTCATGAGGCCCAGTTATCAAGATTCAATCTGCCCTATATCCCCAGGAGAACAAGATAAAATTCAGGATGCCCAGTTAAATTTGAATTTTTGATAAACAGCAAATCATTTTTTAATATGCCAGATGCATGTCCCATACTTATACTAAAAAATGACTGCTGTTTATTTGAAATCCAAATTCCACTGTGCATGTGGTATTTTTAATTTGCTGAATCTGGTAACACTACTCAAAGGTAAAGGGTCCCCAACAGATTCCTAAACTCCATAGTAAGCCTCTTTCTTGTTGGGGCTTTGGATGCAGGATACTAGAAAAGCCTAGGTATCTGGGAAGTTTCTAATAAATGTTGTTGATCTTGATACCCTGTTTGTTTCAGTAATGTTTAGACTCTTTTCGGCAAGCTTGCATAACTAATCATTCATCATGAAAGGAGAAATCTTAGCTTTCCTGTGACATTCGTAGGAAATATCTAAAGAGCTGACCTAGTGAAGTTGTTTTCCCATGAGAAAAATGGTGCAGTAGATAAGTATTTTATTGTAGACCGCTTTTGAGTGACAGAATTAGATTTTGCCCTGATTCAAGAGCTACTTCCAAAAATGAAACATATCTATCATCACCTTTTTCAGCAGAGACTACCCTGCCTACATACTATCATTACATTTAATGATTTAAAAAAACAAAAACGAAACAAAAAACCTCTTCTAACACTTTACACCATACCAGGACGATAATTTATATGGATGCATTAAGACTCATACAAGAACCTCAAAACACTTTACAGCAACCTTACCACACACAAAAGATGAATGAATCATGGGGCTTTATTTCTTCAATTGTCAAGTATCCATTTTCTAAGCTGTCCAGTATCATGAACAAAGCCTGGAACAGTACGTCCTCTCTGATGCCAAGTAGTAAAGTTAGATTCCACTCACTAGTGCTGAAGAAAAGTCACATTTTAAAATTTCTCACCAGAAAAGAAAAATCTTTTCATTGCTTGGAAACAGAACCATTGAAATGAAAGCTGAGTGGGTAGAACACTGACCCACCTAATTCTGTCTAGAGCATACTCCATAGTTTAGGTTGAAAGACAAAAACTAGAAATCACTCTGCTGTCCAGGGACAAGGTACAGAGGACTTCAAGGTTAACTACTATATTTGAACCCCTCAACTCTGCAAAAGATAAGAGGTATAGAACAGAAGCACCTGGGAAAGACTGGTTCACAGCCATAAACTTTGGATAAACCTGTTGTGAATGTTGATTATACAAACTGTGTCATTCTTGTCATACCCAAATAAATCAGAGTTGAGGGGCCAGTGTAAAGCACTAGGGGAACATAACGTTGCTCCAAGAATTAAATTTTGCACAAGCCTGACTGCCAAAATGGCCTGTTGTAGCCTGAAACCAGTTTTATCTAATAGCTGCTAAACAACCTGCCGTGACTCTAAGACTAGTTTTATCCACTGCCATCACTTACCAATCAGAATTGGCCAGCTCCCCAAAATCTTACCAGTGCCAATGAACTTTTATTCAAAACAATATCTTATATTTCTCCTTTTTATACAACCTAGAACCTTCTCTCTGCTCTTCAGACATAATGAAGACCACCTGCTCTGTGTGTATGACCTGAATTGCAATTCTTGCTTCCCAAATAAATGTTAATTTTAAAGATTCATCTCTTTGACACTGTAAAACACTATTAATTGATATTATAAATATTAATTATGGACATAATACCTCAGGAGATTACCACATTTACCTTATAGAAAAGATCAGATAGAAAATAGAGTGACATGAAACCATCAAAACTCATGTTTAGAGGGGCCATCAAGGTGATCCACTTCCTAATCCTCTTCTGATAGTGTTGCACCAAATAGTCAAGAAAACAAACAAAAAAATGACCGTATTTTTAGAGACCTACAATGAAGCCCACAGTCTGGATTTAGTTCAACTCTGGTTTTTCATGCTGTACTCATAACCATTACTTTATTTGGTCCTCAGTGAAAGATATGAATAATACCTGCTATAACCACTTCAATGAGTTAGGAGTAAGGAACATTGATGAAATATGGAAACACTGCAAGCAAACTGTAAAACTGTTTATTCCCTGGGTAAAAACCCATCCTATATTGTACTTTAAGATCATTGTTAAAGCAGAGGTTAGACCCTTGCGACTGTTATTCTGTTCTGTACCAGAGTTTCATGAGATCAATGTAAGCTGCACTAGTTGGGGGGGAAATTGCACTAGGATGGGCCTTGAAAACTACATTGTCTATTCCAAAGTTATGTCCTACAGAGGTAGAACCTAACCCTGAGCAGCAGAATACCATTGCTACCAACCTGAGACTCTGGGGAGATTCAAGAAGCTGACCTCAGGCCAGAACGGTGGCTCGTGCCTATAATCCTAGCACTTTAGGAGGCTGAGGCAGGAGGACTGCTTGAGACCAGGAGTTCGAGATCAGCCTGAGCAACATAGTGAGATCCTGTCATTATAAAAAATATAAAAATTAGCTACACGTGGTGGCACACACCTGAGTTCCAGCTACTTAGGAGGTTAAAACAGGAGGGATTGCTTGAGCCCAGGAGTTTGAGGCTACAATGAGCTATGATGATGCCATGGCACTCTAGCCCAGCAACAGACTGAGACCCTGTCTCAAAAAAAAAAATAAAATGAAATAAAGAATTAGCTGAGCTCACCATACATCCCACTCAGTAATTCCTGGTATCCTTTGCATAACAGGGAGAGAAAAGTAACTTTTTGAAGATTTATACATCAAAGTGCATAACTACATTGCTATATGCCTAACACATTTGATATTAAGACACACTTCTGAAGAGATGGGAATGCTAGTTCTGCTATGACAACTTTCGATTCATATTTTGCTTATTTAAAACAGGTACACCATCATTTTGTCACCTAACTATTTCACAAACATATTTATAAGAAAATGTATGATCTGACAACTTTAAGCTGCCCTGGCTTCATTAAAATAGCATCTAAACATTTTTAAATGTTTACTGTGGTAAAATATATTTCCAGACTGATATTTACATTATCACATTCCAAGTAAAATCTGAAATATGAAAGATTCCAAGGAATTTCTTAAAAGGGAATAAGTGTATACAACATACTAGCAAGATATCTGAACTAGCTTCATGATAAATACACATAGTGTCATCTGTTTTGTCTGATTGCGTAATTCTAAGATATATCGGTATAGTCTTTGTTAGTTCAAATCATGTTCTAGTTAATGGAAATGTAAGGATTAACAACATTAATGGGCAAGTTAAAATTCCTGTTGTCTAGACCAGTGGTTCTCCACCACCTCAGACCCAAGGATGTCTTTTGTACTACCCATAAATATCCTGAAATGGAATTCATGCATAATATTACCTACCCATATAATTTTTTAGTCAACGAAATGCCCATGCAATAAAACAAAAGTGATCTATAATAAGATAATATGTATTTCAGTATGTAAATGTTTAGGCATGACTACACGAGAAGACATAACACAGTAAGGAGTTACTCCAGGCGTAAGAATTCAAATATAGGCTGGGCACAGTGGCTCACACCTGTAAATCCTAGCACTCTGGAGGGCCGAGGAGGGAGGATTGCTCAAGGTCAGGAGCTCAAAACCAGCCTGAGGCCGGGCGCGGTGGCTCAAGCCTGTAATCCTAGCTCTCTGGGAGGCCGAGGTGGGAGGATCGTTTGAGCTCAGGAGTTCGAGACCAGCCTGAGCAAGAGCGAGACCCCATCTCTACTATAAATAGAAAGAAATTAATTGGCCAACTAATATATATAGAAAAAAAAAAATTAGCCGGGCATGGTGGCACATGCCTGTAGTCCCAGCTACTCGGGAGGCTGAGGCAGCAGGATTGCTTGAGCCCAGGAGTTTGAGGTTGCTGTGAGCTAGACTGACGCCACGGCACTCACTCTAGCCTGGGCAATAAAGTGAGACTCTGTCTCAAAAAAAAAAAAAACCAGCCTGAACAAGAGTGAGACCCCGTCTCTACTAAAAACAGAAAGAAATTAATTGGACAACTAAAAATATATACGCAAAAAATTTGCCAGGCATGGTGGCGCATGCCTGTAGTCCCAGCTACTCGGGAGGCTGAGGCAGGAGGATTGCTTGAGCCCAGGAGTTTGAGGTTGCTGTGAGCTAGACTGACGCCACGGCACTCTAGCCAGGGCAACAGAGTGAGACTCTGTTTCAAAAGTTAAAAGAAGTTAAAAAAAAAACTAAAAAGTTTATAAAGTAAAAAAGTTACAAGCTAAGATTTGCTAAGATTTATTATTGAATAAAGAAAAATATTTTTTGTAAATTTAGCATAGCCTAAGTGTATAGTAATTATAAAGTCTACAGTAGCGTAAAGTAACGTCCTGGCCTTCACAGTCACTCACCATTCATTCACTGACTCACTCAGAACTAGCTCAATTAATGATAAATGCCCTACACAGGTGTACCATTTTTTATTAATATTTTTATATCATATTTTTACTGTTATGTTTAGATACACAAATACTTACAATCGTGTTGTAGCCACCTACAGTATTCAGTACAGTAATATACTGTACAGGTTGTAGCGTTGGAGCAATAGGCTATATCATATAGCCTAGATGTGCAGTAGGCTATGCTGTTTAGGTTTTTTTTTTTTTAGACAGAGTCTCACTCTGTTGCCTGGGCTAGAGTGCCATGGCGTCAGCCTAGCTCACAGCAACCTCCAACTCCTGGGCTCAAGCAATCCTCCTGCCTCAGCCTCCCAAGTAGCTGGGACTACAGGCATGTACCACCTTGCCCTGCTAACTTTTTTCTATATATTTTTAGTTGGCCAATTTATTTCTACTTTTTTAGTAGAGACGGGGTCTCGCTCTTGCTCAGGCTGGTTTTGAACTCCTGACCTTGAGCGATCCACCTACCTCAGCCTCCCAGAGTGCTGGGATTACAGGCGTGACCCACCGCGCCCGGCCCGTTTAGGTTTATATAGTACATTCTGTGATGCTCACAAATGACAAAATAGCCTAACAATGCATTTCTCAGAATGCATTAACAATGCATTCATTAACAATGCATTCTGAGAAATGCATTATGTGAATGTGAGAAATGCACAATGCATTTTCTCAGAACACATCCCTTTCGCTAAGCGACACATGACTATACTGAGTCCATACCCCTGAAGCAAGGCCTCCCATCGGCACTTCAGGGCAAATCCGTTATTAGCCAGGATTTGAAACAGTTGATTTTTCTCCTGAGAGTAACCGAGACTTTGAAAATATCACTGTATCCAGAGACCACTAAGAACCATGTAATCATGGACAATTTGGACAAAGTTTTAGAAGCAGGAAGTAGGCTGGGGCAAGCTCCAAAGGAAAAGTCCCTTCATTGGAGGGTTTATTAGGTTATGGTCTTGGTGAGGAAGGGATCTGTGGGCCTGGCTAAGAAATTTCTATTTCCACACCTCCCTAAACACATAACCTGCTTCCTTAATTCTTCGCTAACTCTTGACAGATTCATAGTTGGCCCTATTCCATTTCTGCCAGCATGGCTGGCCTCTTAAAAAACATGCTGATTCACCTTCTATCCAGACTTTCTAAAATTACAGAATGGTAGACCAGGAGTCATATTTTGCTATTATCTAACTCTGCCCTTCATTTTAGAGGTTAGTAAATTTGGTCTTATTCAGAAGTTAAAGATTAAAAGCAGATCAGGGGCCCCTGATTTCCTGGCCAGTATTGTGTTCACTGTACTGTGGTTTTTCACTTAAGGAAAAACAGCGTACCCAAAAGAGATTCTTTAGAGAAATTGAAAAGTAAGGAAAATCAACAAAAGACAGACTCTGCCTGAAATCTCCCCACCACCCTTCTCAGAGTTTCATGCAATTTCTCTGACATCAGGCACTCAGAAAGATTAGCAGAAATGCAATATAACGTGTAACTCTTTCTGTGACAAGAACTTTTTTTTTTATGGTGGCTCAACATTCTACTATTCAGATGTTCTGCATTTTATGCAATCAATTCCTTTTTATTGGATATCTAAGCTATTTCTCTTTTCTATTATTCAATTAATGGATTGTGAATTGTTAATGAATCAATTAAAAAAGTTTATATTCATCCAATTTAAAAAACTGTCAAAGCAACCCCACTTGTAAGGTTTAGAGTCAAAATTTTTTTTAAAAAAGGGAAACCTTGGCTAGACACAGTGGTTTGTGCTTATAATCCCAGTCCCTTGGGAGGCTGAAGTGGAATGACTGCTTGAGGCCAGGAGTTTGAGACCAGCCTGGACAACATAGCAAGACCCCATCTCTACAAAATATTTTTTAAGAAATTACCCAGGCTTGGTGGTTCACACCTGTAGTGCTAGCTACTAGGGAGGCTAAAGCAAGAGGCTCCTTGAACCCAGAAGTTAGAGATTACAGGGAGTTTAGCTTGCACCACTGCATCGCAGCCTGGGCAATGGAGTAAGAATTGGTGTCTTAAAAAAGGCAGGAGGAGGCAGCATTCTACAAATAGCAGTGATTAAGACACAAATCAAAGAACTGCCTTTTTAGAATATACTAAATTCTACATTATAACTACTCCATGAGCCAAACGTTTCTTCCTCTCCATCCCTCTTTATTCGACTATTAAGTATTATCTTAACTAAATGACCATGCCAATTCATAATGAAAAGTTACCTGCATTTAAAATACACAGTCCCTTCGTGGCTCCCATCATGCTTTCCTCTCTCGGGATTGTCCCACTCTACTCCTAACCAGCATCCTAGCAGAACAAGAAAAACAGCATGAATAACAAATGACGATGAGGTAACGCTCTATTTTTCTGCAAGCAAATACAATTTGCAATGGAAACTGTATCATATAGACACCACCAGGGGAAGAGATGTTGCTGGGAACAAACAAGTTAACCTTATACTTGGGATTTCAATCAGCAAACACAATAGCATATTTGGGTCAAAAGCCAACAAAAACCATAACTGTAGAAAACAACAATGGCTAAAATTCATGGAGCATGCTAAACATAGCATAATGTCCTGAAGGTTCATCTAAGTGAAAGAAGACAGCACTAAAGGACTGTATGATTCCACTTTATATCAAGTTCCAAAGGTAGTCACTACTGAACTGTATACTTAAAAATTGTTAAGATGGTTATTTTTAAGTTATGTATATTATGCCACAATTAAAAAATTTTAAAGTGACTAAAATTATAAATTTTATATATGTAACCACAATAAAAATTTCAAAAAAAGGAGGAGGGCAAAAATTAAGACAGTTTAAGCAAAGAAAAATGGATGGGGTGGATTTCAAGTAAAAAAAAATATTCCAGATAGAAGAGTAAAGATACTGCGGGGGATGAAGAGCAAGAAAAAAGTAAAAGATATGGGTAAATCCACATGAATATGGATAAAATATACATAGTCTGGGTGCAGTGGTGCATGCATATAATCCTAGCACTTTGGGAGGCCAAAGTGGGAAGACAGCTTGAGACCAGGAGTTTGAGACCAATGCGAGAAACATAACAAGACCTCATCTCTACAAAAAATTTAAAAAGTTAGCTAGGCATGGTGGCACACGCCTGCAGTCCCAGCTTTTCAAAAGGCTGAGGCAGGAGGATCGCTTAAGCCCAGGAGTTTGAGGTTACAGTGAGATATGATGACACCATTGCACTCCAGCCTGAACAAGAGAGCAAGACCCTGTCTCCAAAAAATGAAATGAAATAAAATGAAATAAAATAAACACAGATTAAAATATCCAACATATGAGTTAGGAAGTGGTAAATGGAATTAAAGTGCTCAAGTGTTCTACGGTCTCTGCATGGGTCCAGGAAAAGCTATACTTACTCATTTTCATTAGTTTTGTAAGTCAGAGATGCCTATTTTAACTTCTAGATTAACCAATAAATAGTTTTTTAAAAAGGGGGGCTGGACACAGTGGTTCACACCTGTAACCCTAGCACTCTGAGAGTCCCAGATGTGAGGATTGCTTAACGCCAGGGGTTCGAGATCAGCCTGAGCAAGAGAGTAAGACCAAAAATAGAAAATAGAAAAATTAGCCGGGCATGGTGGCACACTCCTGTAGTCCCAGCTACTCGAGAGGCTGAGGCAGGAGAATCACTTGAGCCCAGGAGTTTGAAGTTGCTGTGAGCTATGATGATGCCACTACACTCTAGCCCAGCAACAGAATTAGACTCTGTCTCAAAAAAATAATAATAATAAAGGAATAATTATCAAGTTAATAGAGAGGAAAAATAAAAATAATCCAATGAAAGGAGGAATGAAGGAGGAAAGGAATGAAGGAGAAAAAAGAAGGCAAAGAGAATAGAGCATCAGCAAGACAAATAGTAAGATGAGAGATATAAACACATTATCAATAATTTTATAAATAATGTTCTGTATAAATAATATTTATAAATGGTCAAATATTCTAATTAAAAGCCAGCAAAATAACATCACTGGGGCTGAACATGGTGGTGCATGCCTGTAGTCCCAGCTACTTGGGAGACTGAGGCATAAGGATCACTTGAGCCCAGGAGTTCAAAGCTACAGTGAGCTATGATCACACTACTGTACTCCAGGATGGGTGAAACAGTGAAACCCTGTCTCAAAAATAATAAATAAAAGCTTTTAAAAAAATCACTGGGATTTTGATAGTGATTGTATGGAATCTGCAGATCACCTTTGGTTGCACTGACATTATACATGCATACATACATACATATATGTATATACTGGGTTTTTTTTTTTCCTTAGACAGGGTCTTCTTCTATTGCTCAGCCTAGAGTACAGTGGTGTCATCATAGCTCACAGTAACCTCAAACTCCTGAGCTCAAGCAATCCTCCTGCCTCAGCCTCCCAAGTAGCTGAGACTACAGGTACATACCACTGAGCCTGGCTAATTTTGTGTGTGTGTGTGTGTGTGTGTGTGAGTGAAGACAGGGTCTCATTATATTACTAAGGCTGATCTTGAACTCCTAGCCTCAAGTGATTCTCCCACCTCAGCCTCCCAAAGGGCCAGCATTACTGGCATGAGCCACTATGCCTGGCCAACATTGAGATTCTAACAATATTAAGTCTTCCAATCCATGAACATAGGATGTCTTTCTATTTATTTATGTCTTCTTTAATTTCTTTCAGCAATGTTTTATAGTTTTCATTCTCATTGGTTAATTCCTCAGTATTTATTCTTTTTGATGTGGTACATACATACAATGGAACATTATATGCAATAATATATACAAAGAAAAGGAATTCTGACACATGCTACAATATGGATGAACCTTGATGAATTATATTAAGAAAATAAGCTAGAAGGTCAAACAGAAGGACAAAGAATATACTATTCCACTTATTTAAGGTATCCACAGTAGCCAAGTTCATAGAGACAGAAAGTATTAATAGAATGGTGGTTGTCAGGGACTGGCGGGAGGGGGAATGGGGAACTATTGTTTCGTGGGTATAGAGTTTCAGTTTGGGAAGATGAAACATGTCCTAGAGATGGAAGATGACAATGTTTGCACAACAATGTGAATGGAGCTAATGCCACTGAACTATACACTTAAAAAATGGTTAAGATGCTAAATTTTATTACGTGTCTTTTACCACAATAAAAAAAAAAATCAAAAAATGACAAATCACAAAAGGTATCTTCTTTTTTTTTTTTTTTTTTTTTGAGACAGAGTCTCGCTTTGTTGCCCAGGCTAGAGTGAGTGCCATGGCGTCAGCCTAGCTCACAGTAACCTCAAACTCCTGGGCAATCCTTCTGCCTCAGCCTCCCAAGTAACTGGGACTACAGGCATGCACCACCATGCCCAGCTGATTTTCTATATATATTAGTTGGCCAATTAATTTCTTTCTATTTATAGTAGAGATGGGGTCTCGCTCTTGCTCAGGCTGGTCTCGAACTCCTGACCTGGAGCAATCCGCCCACCTTGGCCTCCCAGAGTGCTAGGATTACAGGCATGAGCCACCACGCCCGGCCTAGGGTATCTTCTCTGACCACAGTGGAATTCAGATGGAAGTAAATAACAAAAAGTTAATTAGTATATCCTCATGTTTACAAATTAAGCAATATCATTCTAAACCACAATGTAAATTAGAAAATATCCTAAACAAAATGATAATAAAAATACTACACATCAAAATTTACAGAATGGAGCTAAAAGTTTGTGTTTGGAAAGAAACTTATAGATTTAAATGCATATGTTAGGTGGAAGATTGAAAATAAACAATCATCTGTCTCAAAATGTTGAGGAGGGAACAAGCAAATTAAACTCATGGGAAATAGAAGGAAGTAAAATAATAAAAACAGAAATTAAGGCCGGGCACGGTGGCTCACGCCTGTAATCCTAGCTCTCTGGGAGGCCGAGGTGGGCGGATCGTTTGAGCTCAGGAGTTCGAGACCAGCCTGAGCAAGAGCGAGACCCCATCTCTACTATAAATAGAAAGAAATTAATTGGCCAACTAATATATATAGAAAAAATTAGCCGGGCATGGTGGCGCATGCCTGTAGTCCCAGCTACTCGGGAGGCTGAGGCAGCAGGATTGCTTGAGCCCAGGAGTTTGAGGTTGCTGTGAGCTAGGCTGACGCCACGGCACTCACTCTAGCCTGGGCAATAAAGTGAGACTCTGTCTC
>VSMD01082190.1:0-56261 GCA_008750895.1 Mirza zaza
AAATTTCCCAGAGAACACTCAAATTTTCCCCTTAATAGTTGAAAATTTGTGCTGCCAGTCAGTAGAAATAAATATGTGTGAAAATTCCATGAGGAAGGAAGAGGAAGCAACAAGACAAAAATAAAGAGATAGAAATATATCAAATGATATCAATGATCTTGGGCTGAAAAAAAAGCATAAACATTAAGATAAGAGAGATAATTTAATGCTATTTAACAGCACCTACTGTGCACACAATGTACTGCTAAACACTAGAGATATTAACAAATGTAAACATTCACCTGACAGTCTTTTTTCTAGGAATCATTATCTCTAGAGAGTTTCAAAATCTAGTTCAGAACTGTGGCATCATCCTAGTGATTTTTGGCTTTTTCTTAGGTGATGCAGAAAGATGTGAGATTACATAAGTTTGTCTTTGATTGTTTTAAATCAAAATCTGGATTACCCAAACCATCAACTGATGGATTTACACTGTGTTAGGTGGAAAATTAGTTTGAAAACCATATTATATTGCATCTGAATATTATGAGGATTTCATATTCCATTATGGGAACTCTTCTGCAATATGAATCTTGAAGAGTCTTTTTTTTTCTTAACATATATATTTTTAGTTATTTATAACTTACTTTACAATGTAACTTGAGGCTTCCAAATAGAAATTTATTGTAAAGAATGAAATTATGAAATCTAAACATTCTTAAAAGATTGCAGTCCTTTGCTTTATTTTAAATATAAGATATCTTACAGAAAGTAATACTATTTATTTCAAGTTTTATTAAACACTTTGCACAAGAAAAACCCAGAAAGAACACTTTAGACAGAATAACACATTTCATCCTAAAAGACTTTCTTATCCTCAGTTTCTTAGTTAGTGATTTGAACACAATAAGATTACCTGCTATGACCTTGGAGAGATTATTTAAGGGTGCAACCACGTCAGTAATAAAACTGGAATGCATTCACAATTCTGAATGATTCCAGAGCCAGGGCATTATCTAGTATAATATTCAGAAGGATTCTGAAATATGCATTTGAAAGAAATTGCACTTAAGATAAGCTATTCAGGAGTCAAAATTTTTAAAAGGGAAGAAATTCCCTAAACTTCTATTTGTTAAGCATACCTCTTATGACTGTACAATGTGAAGCATTTGATGCTAGGTATCTTCGAATCACTGCCCAGTGCCAGGAAGTGGCACACATCCATTGTCAGCTGGGGTTGGCAAGCTTGGAAAATCAAATATCATCTAGAGAATATTTTAAAAGACTCATCCAAAAAATTCTCTTTTATAAGAAAGTATTAAAATGAAATCATGCATGACTTCAAAATGTATTCAGATTTCTCTACAGTTCCTAACAATAGGGAATTTTATCAGATTACATTTTCAATAAAAAGAGTTTGAATGAGTTTGATGTGATTTCTGTTTCAATCATAAGGGTGACCTACACAGGTATCTTTTTTTTTCAATCATTTATTTCTGCTCTTTCTATCTGTATTTTAACCTGTTAATATGTGGGTGAATTTGAGGAAAAGCAAATCAGTTTGACCTTTAATGTAAAGTCATTTTTGTGTGATCAAAACAGTACTATTTCCAATACTAGAAAGAATGTGGATTTTAAGATTCAAAAGCACGTGTCATTCTCAGCAACCTGGGAGGAATGATAATGTAACCACTGCTTGAATGATAATTTTATCTACATAACTGCCTTCCATCCTCTTGCCTTCACTGTATATTAAGACTTCTGTCCAAAGCTATATGTTTAGCCAAGCTGTTTTAATATAACATATTAAACTTTAAAATGATTCAAGGACAAACACTGGACTTCAGCTCACTGTAGGATGCCACATTTTCTTGCATCATTTCCTTCTTTTTTTCTTTTTTTAAGCAGCTATTTTACCAGTAAGCCAGGAAAGAGGGAATTATGCAGGAAAATTGCTATCAGCTGCTACCCCTGCTGGATTACAAAACCCAGAGCATAATAGCTTCCCCAGTGGAGCCTCTGACTGCTTGGGCCAAGCCATTAACCGCTGCTAACACCTAAGGGAAGAAATGAAATAGAGTCAAATGGCTCTCAAACATCCCAGAAGACCTTTATGCAAACAAAATTTATTTGAAATGCAGATGCTCAGGGCCCATCCCCAGAAATTCTTGTTTAGTTGATTCATGGTAAAATTCAATAATATGTATTTTTAACATGCTCAGACATTTCTATCTGAATTATTGTATGAATTTTTCGCTTGGATTATGGACTTGAAATTTGGAGTGTCAAGGTCAATCAGATGCAGTAGTCCCTCCTTATCCACAGTTTGACTTTCTGTGGTTTCAGTTACTCATAGTCAACCACCATCTGAAACTATTAAATAACAGAATATCAAAATATCAGACATAAACAACTCATAATTTTAAATTGTACGCTGTTCTGAGTAACATGATAAAATCTCATGCAGCCCTGCCCTGTCCCACTGAGTAGGTGAACTATCTCTTTGTTCAGTGTATCCAGATCCTTTAGTTACTTGGTAGCTATCTCAGTTATCGGATCAAAAAAAAAAAAAAATCATATATAGGGTTTGGTACTATCCAGGTTTCAGGCATCCACTGGGGGTTTTGGAATGAATCTCCTGCAGAAAAGAGAATACTACTGTATGTCAGAGCCTGGTATATTATAGGTACTTATTTCTTTTCATTTTAAATTAAGACATAATAATTGTATATATTTATGGGATATGCTGTGATGTTTTGAAATATGTATATATTTATAGGCACTTAATTTTTAAAAAATTAATGTAATAATAAATGCAAGATCAGTGTTGTATGCTTCTTTCATTGCATGCTATTTGTGTAGGATAAGGTAGGTTTTGGACTTCTCAAGGCACTGCTTGTCATTTTGAGTTTCTTGTTATATATTTACTCACATTCACTGATGCCTATTATGCATTTATTCAACAAACCAATCAACACCATTATATTTACTTTCCATTTACTTTATAATCAAACCTCCATTACATCTCTGAATTAGATACTCCCAGTTCCTAAGGCTATTTGCACCTATTGCTTCTTCCATAAGAGAAGGAGTAAATTTTCAGCTAACTACTGAAGAATGATGGGACTTTCATTGATAAGGAAGATGTGAAGTTTTTGGATGGAAGGGGAGAGATGTATAAAATTATACAGTTACAACAAGTAAGAAATATAACTGAGATTGTTGGAGATGGGAAAGAATAGGCAGTCCTCGTTATTAATTCGATGCTTGAGAGATTGTATTTGTGACATATGGCATCCAGGAGGACATGCGCAAGAGGTAAGTGGAAGAGGAATAAGGCTAGTCTTTTAGAAAGAAATATAGTCTGTTAGTTGAAATCAGATAGTGAATCAGAGGTTCCAACAGTTTTCCATGAGGTTAGAGAAAATGCTGAGGAGAGAATTCTATAGAGCAGAAACATGGGAGGTACAGGGAGAAGAGAAAATTATATTCTTTGTATTTTACTCTAGTAGCAAACCAGACCTTTCTTTTAAATCCAGACCATATGCCAATTCTCTTTCTTTCTTCCTTTCTCCTTCCTTCCTTCCTCCCTCCCTCCCTCCCTCCCTCCCTCTCTCTCTTTCTCTCTCTCTCTCTCTTTCTTTCTTTCTTTCTTTCTTTCTTTCTTTCTTTCTTTCTTTCTTTCTTTCTTTCTTTCTTCCTTTTCTTTTTCTTCTCTTTTTTTCTTCCTTTCCTTCCTTCCTTCCTTCCTTCTTTTTTTTTATTACAGAGTGTCACTCTGTTACCTGGATTAGAGTGCAGTGGTATCATCATAGCTCACTGCAACCTCGCTCTCCTAAATTCAAATGATTCTCCTGCCTCAGCTTCCCAAATAGCTGCAACTACAGGAATGTACCACCACACCCAGCTAACTTTTTTTTAAATTTTTTGTAGAGACAGGGTCTTACTATCTTGCTTAGGCTGGTCTCAAACCCACACCTTTCTTAAGGCATTCTTTCATTCATATCCAATGGTAGAGATTTAAATCAAGGTACAAATGGCATAGTGGACCACAACGTGTTTGAATAGAGATAGAAGAGCAGGGATCACAATTAAAGAATGACCCATCAACTGACTGATATTTTGACTAGTTAGAGCCTATTTTCTCCTTCTGGGTCAGAAGTTCCATGATCAGTAATCATATCTTCACTTACCTAGCCATCCATTTGTTCATTCAACAAGAGTTAATTAAAATCTTACCATAGAGACTTCTATATAGTGATACACATTACAGACAGGGATGCATGTACTAAAAGGGTACAATCCCTGCATCCAAGGATCTTACTGTTGGTGAGACAGAAAAACAACATACTCCATGGCATTGTACCATGCTGTGCAGGATATGTGTTGAGGAAGCCTTTCCTCTGCCAATGATGTCTTGTAGACAGTAGAGGCTGAATAACTGAGAGCAGAATTAATTAAATGTGCCAGAGTGGACTTGAAAGAATTAAGATGGAGGTATGGGTGATAGCAAGGGAAATTGGATTTTTACCGTATTTGGTGACTTGCCTGATGAAGCAATATGTCTTATTTTCATGTGTGTTAATGCAAAATCTTAAGGGAGATCATGAGATTCAACAAAGTGATGATTTCCAGAGATATTTTACTCCATTCAAATTAAAGCAAGTTATTTATTTACATGACAAACTACCTTTGCACTGTACTTTCTTTCATATCCTCAGCTCTCCATTCACAATATTTAAAGATGTGAATATCTTACACACACTGCGTACTTCACTTAAACTGCAATTTTAAAGCAATCTTACTCTCTGCCTCAACTACTATTTGTATCAAAGTATTAATAAACACAAATCTATAATCTCCAGTGTAAAATAAATTAATCTCTGTCAGTTTCTTACATATTTAGAGGCATCTAATCAGTCAGGAGATGTGGCAGAGAAGTCACTCCCCTGATAATACAAACTTTCTAATGTCTGGATATTTAGCCACTATTAAGTTGTTTTCTGAAATTTTCACAAGAAATTCCACTCAGGACCTTGGTGTTTGATTGTTTTGTTTTTTTCCTTACGTGGTTTGTATGCTAAAAAATACATTTTTATCCCTCTGAATAAATTCAAATAGATAAAATGTTCTGTCCAGATCTATTGATAGTTATAAAAGTTTAATATTTTCATTCAAACAAAATAGAAATTGGTTCTTGGTATAGTTTTAACTTATGTGGGTTAGTTAATACAGGCATTCTTCAGATAAAATGAAACTAATATTCATCCTCACCCCTCATTCATTCCCCAGTGCCTGGAGTGGGATAAATCTGCCCTTCCTCTGAGCATTAAGAGATTTGCAAAAGGTGCATGGAACATTTTGAGAAAGAGCAAGCATGCTAATTAAGAGCAGGGGAAAAATCATTAAACACACAAGACCTTGGGCAGGGTGATCAAATCTAGAATGGGACTTGGATTCTGTGATACCTACATTCCTCTCTGGCCTAAAAATTGATCATTCCTGCATAATTAATTCATGGTTATGCTTTGCTATGCTATCCTGTGTTGTGTCAAATCTCAAGGTATGGGATTTAGATCTATAGAATGTTGTATTATATATCTTTTTAGTTCTCTAAAAATACTATACTTTTGTCCATCTTTACCATTTAGTTTTTTTCATTGTCTCTGATAAAGGTGCCATGGCATGGAAACACTTCCCTCCATGTACTTTGTGTTTTATTGTTTGTTTTTTGGCTTTTTTTTTCCTTGAGCTTTAATAAAAGCTTCTTAGATCCCATGTTCTCTTGCTTTTTGAGTTAATTTTTGCTAAGGTGGCAAAGAGAGATTGTAGAAAATATATTGGAGTAGGTTGCAATTCTTAACCTCCTGACACCTTGAGCGATTCATACTATCTTTGAAAAATCTTGTTCCTCATAAGTAAGATGGAAATAAGAATGCCTTGTGCTGCCTCTGTAAATCATAAATATATTTAATAAGAGTTGCTAATTGTATTCATATTCTAGGGCTGCCATGACAAATTTCCAGAAACTTGGAGGCATTCAGCAAAAGATACTTATTCTCTCAGGATTCTGGAGGCCAGAAATTTGAAATAAAGTTGTGAGCAGTCCCCGCTTCCCTTCGGAGATGCTAGAGGAGAATCCATTCTTTGCTTCTTCCAGCTTTTCTTGGCTGTAGGCATTCCTTGGCTTGTGGCCACATCATGCCAGTCTCTGCCTGACTGGTCTCATTGCTTCTTCCTCATCTCTGTGTCAATTCTTCCTTTTATGGAAAACATGTTATTGGATTTAGGGCCCACTGGGTAATCCCACATGAACTCCTAAACTCAAAATTCTTACTTGCCCTCAAAGACTCTTTCCCAAGTAAGATAACACTCACAGATTTGAAGAATTAGGATGTGGGCATATATTTTGGGGGTCACCATTCAGACCACTACACTAATACTCTGCCATCTACCTTAATACACACATGAACATCAAAAAACAAAAGGATGGAGATAGTATTATCTTTCATAGACATAGTTCCACAAAACATCATCTTCATATGGTATTAAAAATATTTTGAATAATTTTAAACTAGTATATCTAGCTTTTTCAAAAACTTTAGAAGTTGCTTACATTTCATAGGCCTCTTGTGGAGCCCTGAGTTTTGCAAAGTGAAAAGCACAGACCACCCTCTGTGCATTTTCACTCCAAACTGACAACTGGGCAGATGGTTTTAGAACTCTGGTATTAGATGGCTATAGTGCAGAAAAAGCCCATGGAGTGTGTTTCTATGTTAAAAATGTGCTATTTCATTCTATGTTTAATTGTACTTTGCAAACTAAACAGTAAGTTTAGTTTTAGTCCAGGAACTTCTAAAAGAATCCACAATGATGTTTTGTTCTGTTTCTAAAGCCAAAGTGGACCTTGCTTCCAATATTTGATGGCTAGATATACTCTATTATTAAATACTAGCATATTTGGTAATGCATTAACACTCAAATATTGAGATTATTCATGTCACGTGGCATGATGGACAATCTAATGAGAAAAGAAAAGACAAAACAGTGACAGATAAGTTAATGATCTAATTAGGTGGCTCAGAATGTTCAGCTGTTTGTGGCAGATTTAGTATGTTGGTACACTTCCAGTGAATTATGTAGGAACTTCTGATGCTGAAGGAAACTGGCTTCACAAAGTCTTGGTTTTTATTAATTCATTACAGTGTGAGTGTTTCCAACAAGACAGTATTTAGAGTAAAAATATATGAATGAAGTGTGGACATTATAATAATTGCCTCCTATTCTTAAATATTGGATACTACTTTATGTATATTCTTCTAATATGCTGAAAGCTTGTGGATTTGGTATCTAATGCTTTGGTAGTTTTTAATAAATAAACAACAGACACAACACAATGATAAGAACTTAATTAAATCTCTTGTCCATACCCACTACACACAGTGACACTTTTTTTCCCTTTGTTTTGACCTTCCTACCATTTTCATTTCATTTGACTTGACCAAGAAAATTTGAATTAAATTTGCAAGTCAAATGTCAGGAGACTTTTCTCAAAAAGGCACAATATCTACTGATATTTTCTTCATCTGTTTATTTTTCATAAATATTTGCCTGGCAACTGCCTTCATTAACACTGGCTCCTTTTTCTTCTTGTCTGCATCTGAAAGGACAACCAAAAGCCACAGCTCAATGATTTTAAATGAATGAAATCTAGATCAATTAAAATTTCTATATCAGGTCAACAGAGAAACTATACTAAAACAAATGGAGAATTTCGATTTGCCTTGCCTGCTTTATTTTATCAAAAAATAGACAAACTGGAAGGAGGATGAGGTGCTTAAATAATAACAGTAATAATAATCATCTTATTTTATTAAAAATACAAAGAAGAATGCAGTAAGCATGCCCTATCCACAAAGAATATGTTCAAGGATCCACAGTGGATGTCTGAAACCAAGGATAGTATTGAACCCCGTATATACAGTACGTACTATGGTTTTTCAGTCTGATAACTGAAATGGCTACTAAACAAGTAGTGAATATACACAGCTTGGATACACTGGACAAAGAAATGATTCACATCCAGGGTGAGACTGAGAGGGACAGAGTGAGATCTTATCACACTCCTCAGAACGGTATGCAATTTAAAATTTATGAATTATTTACTTCTGCCATTTTCCATTTAATATTTCCAAACCATGGTTGAGTGTGGATAACAGAAATCACGAAAAATGAAACCATGATAAGGGGAAACTACTATAACTTCGAAGAAAGGAAGGAAGGAAGTTAATACTGTGGGATAAATTACACCAATAAAATTGAAGATTTATCCAGGTAGGCACAGAATTTTTAAATTTTCATGGCGTATGCAAGGTAGTTTTCATTCTGAAAGGTTTTCTTCTGGCTTGTAGGTGGCTGCCATCTGCCTGGGTGCTCACATGAGATCTTCTTTGTCTGCCCAGGAAGAGAAAGAAAGAATGCAAGATCTTTAGTGTCTCTTCTTATAAGGATACTATTCCTCTAGGATCAGAACTGCACCCTTATAGCCTCATTTAACCTTAATTATTTCTTTAGAGGTGTTATCTACAAATACAGCCACATTGGGGTTTATAGCTTCAACATAAGCATTTTTTCAACATTCAGTCTGTAATAAATACCACCTTATTTACTAAAGGAAAAAATTCTTATGAGGATATTAATGTTGTGTGAATGAATATCTTTTGATTTCCAACTCCAAATGATTCATAAACTAAATATCAATAATCAAGAAGACATTTCTCTTAAATTAACCATATGAAATACTTATTCAATATGTGTGACCCTCATTGAATATAGGACTAATGCATCCAATTTCAATGCAGTAAAAGAGAATTCTAGTGTGTACCTTTGTAACATGATGGTATTTCCAATAGTTTAAGATAAGTTTTTTTTTCTCTCTCTCTGAAGACTTTTCTGTTTGAACCTAAGCATCCTCAGTTTATTGCTCACATTTCTTGATATGAGGCATACCCGAAGAAAGGCATGAAAACCATCAATATCTCTGTTAAATTTTTATATACAACCCCAGGATATATATGCTTTCCAATAGCCTGAAATTGAACTCTCCTTCTGCTTTATTGGAACCATATATAACCCCCCATAACAGATAACATAAAAGGAAATGAATATGAGCTCCACAAACTATAGCTTATGATTAGTCATTTATTTATTCAGTAAATGTTTGCTGAATACTCATTATGCATCTTAAATTGGTTATTTGTTCCTTGGAAGTTTCCTAGTTTATTTCTGTATCTCCAGTGTTTATCTTATCTTCATTACTATATCATTTCTTTTAAACAGTGTTTTAATAAAATATAAAATGTTTCATAAGATCATACAGTTAATTTATCTGCAGAGATTGGGGACAAAATATGAGGAGATTATTCACAAAGAAGTGGCATTTAGGCATGGATATAAAGAAGGCATAAATATTCACAATTTAAATTATGGCTAAAGAAGGGTAGAGAGATCATCAGGCAGAATAAGGAGGAGATATGAAACCCCTGAGGAAGGAAGATGTTTGCTTCGGGAAAGCCCAGAGCGGATTGGACATATAGAGAAGAAGGAGAGTGACAACTCATGAAGCTGGAGAACTAGATAGGGGTTAGATCACGCTGGCCTTAGAAACCTAAATTTCTAATCTGTAATAGAAGGATAGAAATTTCAGTTGTGCTTTCTCTCTCTCAGTAAATATAAATGCACATGCATATATAGATATGTTGATAGATACTAAAGATAGATATGGATATATTCATCTACTGAGAGACTGAATAGCATTCTATTTCTATTGATATAATTTTCCTAGAATATTTATTCTAGGAAATGTTTACTGGATTTGTTTTTTATTCAGTAACAAGAGTTCTTATAAGATTAGATGGATGGATAGATAGATAAACATATAGACAGATACTCATTGCCATTTCATTTTCTGACATTTTTCAACATTTCTCAATTCTAATGAATCAGTTAGGTGTTCATTTCCTTAAAAGTAAAACTGCCCCAAATAAAAGTGGGTTAACAATGGGACCAATGGCATGAGGGTTCCTGCTCTGTGCCAAGTCTTGTGCTAGGAGTAGAGCTGTGACTAAGGCAAGTCTGCCTATAAGGCCTTATATTGCAGTAAAATAATACATACAAATCTTATTTAACATTATTCTCTTCTATAATTTCAATAGACCACTGCATAAACATTCTAAGAGATTAATTTTAAGATGACTGCCTTTGGCATTGCCTCTTATAACTTCCAGTAAATGCCTAACAAATTATTTTGAAAAAAAAATTACATAATCTAAGAAGAAAAGTAAATATTTTTATTCATAATCAATCTGTTTTCAGAATCTGAAAGTTCATACATAATGGCATAACTGTACTATGCTATCTGAAATTACGCAAGCCTATGTACTTGAAAAGAATGATTCTTCATTTGGTCTCTACTATTTATTTGTTATATGCCTTGCATTTCTTAGCCAGGGAGAAGGGAACTCGACTTTATCACAACTTTAGGAATATTGCCCTTTGAGGTATGCCTTGTGGTATTAGCCCACTTTAAATCCCCATAAATATCTTTCCTTCAACTGTCAGTCATAAACAGAAACAAATGGGTGTGGAGTATGAAGCAAGGTTCTAAAAACAAAATAATCCTTCTTCCTTGAGGTAAAGCTCATAAGTAAAGAATTTCAAGAGTATGAGAAAGCAGGAAAATCCCTAATTGGGAGAATTAATGGAGAATATAAATACAGTTGTTTCTTGATATATACTGGGGGTTGGTTCAAGGACCCTGCAGACACCAAAATCCATGGATGTCCAAATCTCTGATATGAAATGGCATAGTATTTGCATATAACCTATACACATCCTACTGCATATTTTAAATCATCTCTAGTTACTTATATTACTTAATACAATGTAGATGTTATAAAAATAGTTGTTATACTGTATTGGTTTTTAATTTGCATTATTTTTATTGTTGTATTTTTTATTGAATTTTTTTACCCTAAAATATTTTCCATCTGTAATTGATTGAATCCGTGGATAGGAAACATGCTGATATGGAGGAAGGCCAACTGTAATTGAATATTTCATCTATTGAGAATATCAGCAAGCCAGGTGATAAGATTAAAATATATTTCTACCTCAATGCAACACAACTGCACTAGATGGAACATTAGTCTACCCAGATGGATATTATTCTATCCTAGAGAATGCCAGTTGCTAATAGTCCACCCATTTTTTAAAATAAATTTTATCAAGTGTTCTTTTACATTTTGGAGAACTCTGTTGTTAATATATTCAACTTCAGGAGATTTATGTGTGTATGTGTATGTGTATATACATATACATATATATATTTAATCACACAGTTTATATATCTATGGATTTCATTGATCATTTCCTCTCTTTTCTCACATATTTTCCAGTTCTAAAAAAATGTTTTTGTGTTTCTTCTAAAAAATGGTTATCAGGAAATACTTTTCTGTTTACTGTGATCAAAAATATAAAATAAATGCAATAAGCAGGAGCTAAAACCACAAGGGGAGAGAACAAGCTAAGATGCAGAGACAAGATGGAGACTTATAAAAATATGAAGAATTGAAAAGAAGGTTTTTAAATCGTGTGGTGATAAAATAGAAGCCAAGTTTAGAGGGAATGTACAGCTGAACCACTGTCCCTTATATCACTGCCTTTTCCTTTTGCATTATTAACTAGCAAGTAAGACAAAATATTAAAATAAAATTCAAACCAAAGCCAAAAACACCACTGATCATCTTACTAAATTGTGAAAGTCAAGACCATTTTTCTTCTTTAAAAAAATTAGGAACAAGGTAGAAGTGTTTTTTTATAACTTCTTGTACTCAAAATTGGGTTAGAGGTTCTAGTTAGCATATTAAGATTAAAAAAAATAAAGGAAAACAGTAACACTTGGAAAGGAATAGATAAAATCTTTTATTTGCAGAGAATATATGACCATGTAGAAATACTCAAAACATGATAAGATATATTTTTATTTTCTTTATTTCATTAATTTGCTCTCTAATCTTTATAATTTCCATTCTTCTGATTGTATTAGGTTTACTTTGCTCCTCTTTTTCTAATATCTCATAGTGGAAAACTGCAATCTTTCTGTTTTTCAAAGAAGAAAACTATGCAGTTAAAACTATAAATTTACCTCTAAGTACTTCTGTAGTTGCCTCCCATACATTTTGATTTGTTGTATCTTACATTTGTCTCATAATGTTTTTCAAATTTCCTTTTTTTTAATTATTGGATCTATTACTTATTGAGAAGTACATTGTTTAATTTCCATATATTTGTGAATTTCCCAAATTTCTTCTTATTATTGATGTCTAACTTCATTCCATTGTCAGACAACGTATTTTGTATTATTTCTATCATTTTACACTTAAGGAGGTTTGTTTTATTGTCTAGCATATGATCTATATTTCTGAATGTTCCAAGTGAACTTAAGCAGAATATCTATTCTGCTATTGTTGGGCAGAGAGTTCTGTAGATGTCTGTTAGGTATAGTTAGTTTATATTATTGGCCAAGTCTTCTATCTCCTTGTTGATTTCCTCTTAGTGATTTTATCCATTATTGGACTTGAAATATAAGACTATTCAGTTATTAGTTTTGAATTTCTAGTTATTATATGTTCAATATTACATTATGTGCATGTTATTTTATACAACTGCTTTATAAAATGGTTAAGACAAAAAAGGAGAAAACTATGCATTTATACTGTTTTTATAATTACTTAAGTATCTTAATGGTCTTTTTTTTTTTAATGTGGAGTTGAATTGCCATCTAGGGTCATTTACTTTCAGACTGAAGATGACTTCTTTTAGTATTTCTCATTAGGAATGTCTGCTAGTGACAAATTCTCTCTGTTTTTTGTTCATCTGAGACTATCTCTCTTTCATATATATATATATATATATATTTAAGATAGCTTTGCTGAATATGATTCTTGGTTGATAATGTTTGTCTTTGAACATTTTTAATACATTATTCCACATCTTTCTGGCTTTCATTGCTTCTAAGAAAATTCAACTGTTAGTCTTATTAGCAGGGTTCCCTTGCAAGTGATGAGTCGATTTTTTCTTGTTAACAAGGTATTCTCCTTGTCTTTGACTTTCAGTATTTGAATCTGTTTTTGAATCTCTTTGTGTTTATCTTCTTGGTATTTGTTGAACTTTCTGGATATATAGACCAATGTTTTTTAAAAAAAATTTTGAAGTTTGCAACCAAGTTTTTCTGTTCCTTTCTCCCTCTCCTCTCCTTCTAGCATACTCATTGTACATCTATTGCTATGCTTCCTGGTGTCCCACATTTTTCTGAGACACGGGTTTTTTTTAATTGTTTTTCTCTATGTTCTTTAACTTAGATATCCTCTATTATTCTGTCTTCAAGTTCACTAATCCTTTCTTTTGCCAATTCAAGTCTATTATTTAGCTACTCAAGTTTACGTTTCATTGTCACTCTCATGAGCATTTTCATTTTGCCAGTTGTTTTTTCCCCTCCTATGTGTCATGCTTTCCTGTTTCTTTGCATGTTCATAATCTTTTGTTGGAAACTTGACATTTTAGGTAATATCTTATAGCAAAACTAGGTACTACCATCCTCAGGGCTTGTTACTTTCATTTGCTTATTTGTTTAATGACTGGCTGGATTACTTTAATGAAGTCTATTTCCCTCTACTGTAGTATTAAAGCTCTACTATTCCACCTCAGGGGATCTCAGCCTTGGCTCTGCCCACAGTTACTCTAGAATAACAGTGGTTTGGGTGGGGCAATCTTTGACTGAGTCTTTCTCTTTCCACATCCAGCTGCTAAGCTCCTCTAATTGTCACATTATTCCTGATTTGGGTTTTTTTTTGAGACAGAGTCTCACCCTGTCGCCCGGGCTAGAGTGCCGTGGCATCAGCTTAGCTCACAGCAACCTCAAACTCCTGGGCTCAAGGAATCCTCATGCCTCAGCCTCCCGAGTAGCTGGGACTATAGGCATGTGCCACCATACCTGGCTAATTATATAATATATTATATATATATAGTTGTCTAATTAATTTATTTCTATTTTTTTTTTTTTTTAGTAGAGATGGGGTCTCGCTCTTGCTTAGGCTGGTCTTGAACTGGTGAGCTTAAACAATCCACCTATCTCGGCCTCCCAGAGTGCTAGGATTACAGGCATGAGCCACCATGCCCAGCCTATTCTTGTATTGTCTTTTACACTGTCCTGTAACCTAATTGCTCGACAGACCAATCCAATCAAATTTGGTCTCCTTCGAAAAAATAGTTTCCTAGGTTAGTGATTCAGATCTGTTCTGACTCAGGTGCACAATAAAGGCTCTCTCTTTCCCAGGTTCTCTGCTCCACTGCCCCACCTCTGCCACTCCCTGTGCCTCCCTCACCCCCAACAGAATCTATGAGCTACTGGCTCTTGTGCTGGGATGGAGATCATGGCATGTTCTTCTGAGTGACACCTGTACCTTAGGATGGAACATAAAGTATTAAGGACAATAGTCTCAAGTCCTTTTAGCTTGTTTCTCCCAATGTAGAATGGGCTGGAGCAAGGCAACTGAGGATCTACATTCTTAGAGGAGCAGTGTCCATGTAGAACCTCTATCATATAAGTAGGAACTGTGAGGAAGACAAAGAACCCCTATCTGTTGGCCGTACTGACCTGGAACTTAACTTCAACAAGTCACCAGGAGTAGAATGAGAATTTCTGATGCCTTACCTCTCCCCAGAAAACAATCCTCCAGCTGCTTGCTTTGGGGAGAGGGAGCCCTGTGTTCTTGACTAAATCTATTGAGTAAAGTTCCCATCTCACTAAAATGGGAGAGGGAAAGGTGGGAGTGGTCTTTGTTCATACACCACAGAATCTCACCATTCTTCCCAGGCACTAGTAGATTTTTTTGAATAATTGTTTATTTGCTGCTTGCCTCCAGAATAATTTTCAATTTTTTTAAAAAAATAGTTTTTCTTGTTATAATTTTTGCCAGTTTCATTGCAAAGCACATCTGTGGAGCTCCTGATACTATCATGCTGACATGGAATTCTCTGATGAGATATGTTCTTATAAGTAAAAGGAAAGTCTTAGAAGATTGCTGAAATTAAAATCAATGCATAAAATAATTATATCTTATACATAGCAACAATGAGCTGAAATATAATTTTAAAGATGTAACTAATTTTAAACAAGCCTTCTATGGCAATAAAATAAAGTAGCAATGATAACGCTAACAAACAAAGATGTGAAAATCCCTTATAGCTAAAATAAAAACATATTAATGACACATATTAAAGAAAATAAAGAAACTATGATCTTGATATAGATAATTGATGATTGTAAAAATGTAATTGTCTTACAATTGGTTTATATATTAATATCATTTCTACCAATGTTCTTATATGAATTTGCATAGAATTTGACAATTTGCTTTTGTATTTGTTAGAGAATAGCAAATGAGCAAGAATAGCCAAGATAACCCTAAAGAAGAATGTGGTAAGAGAAATACCCTAAAATAATCAAGGTTTATTATAAAGTTTTCATATATACACAACATGGTATTAATTCATGGATAGAAAAATAGACTATTGGGACAGAATAGAGATGTCCTAAAAAAGATGAAGACACACAAAAATCTGATTTATGAGAGTGTGAGCATTGAGGATCAGTAAGTGACGGAAAAGTTACTCCATAATTAACTTGAATAACTCAATTATTAGTAGAGAAAACAATCAATTTCATATAAAAACATAAATGAGAAAGGTAACTTTATAAAAATATTTTTATATAATTAAGAATCTTAAAAACAAGGCTTGTAAACACTAATACAAAATAGTTATAAAATTGACTATATAAAAATTAATATTTTTTTAAAAAATTCATGTTTATTTATTTAGTTTTATTTCAAAAAATTTAGGGCATACAAGTGTTTTTTGTTACGTGGATAAATTGTATCACACTGAGGTCAGAGCTTTCAGTGTACCTGTCACTAGAATAACGTACATTGTACTCAATAGGTAGATTCAAAATTAAAAATTTTTGAAATGAAAAGGCACCATAAAGATTTTTAAATAATTAACCACAACCACATAGCAAATGTTTGTAACATAAAAGATTAAAAAATTTATTCCAAAAACATCAATTTGAACTGTGTAATGCTGATATTTTATAGTTTTTGATGTGTACAATAATGACAATTTCATTTGACATAATGAAAGAACTCAAATAAATCAATAAGAAATACAAATGGCAATCAAAAAGTGGTTTAAAAAAAGATGATTAGGCAAATAGGGAATTGATATTGCCTGGGGCTTGCAGGTAAAATTTAACAGCAAAGGCTCTTAGACGTCCTTTACTCAGTCAACAGTTTCCTAAATGTAGGAAGAGGAACAACACATGCAAATTCCAGAATTAGTAAAAATAAAAATGAGTATGAATTTAGTGGTAGACCAACCAATGCTTTTCTAAGTAATAAAGGACACAAATATATGCAAATTATAATATTAGTAAAATTAATGTGAGTATGAATTTACTGTTAGACTCACCGATGTTCTTCTAAGTATTAAAGGAGATAACTTTGTTCTGCAACAAGCAATATTCATGCTGCAATTTCTAAATTATCATTATAGACTGTTTAAAAAAGAATGTGCAAAGATAGTTTCTCATATAAATAATGTCAGCCAAAAAAGACAAAAGCTTCATTGCAATTTTATTAATTGCATCTTGAAGAACAATTCCCATTTTCTGTTTTGAGCTATGGTACATAAAATCATCCACAAATGTTCCTTACACTAATTAACTGTACTCAAACTTGTCATATACTTTCTGCAAATATAACGCAACTATATATTCTCGGTTTTGAGATGATGTTCCCCTGCTTTTAGCTTACTTCTAGGTGGTGGAAATAAAGATTAATGGATCATTTGGTATATCACTGCTTAACTCCATTAGAAACCTCTTTTTGCTTTTCAAATTACTATATAATGAGGTACAAACAGAAGAAATTTAAAACAAAATTGTTGACTTAGAGTGCTTTTTCTGCTTGACTTACTAGCAAGGCATTATAGGCCAGTTTATAACCTAAACAAAGCAAAAATAAATATAATTATACATCTGTTTTGGGGAATGGCTACCATTTTTTGGAAATCTTCATATAGTACTGTATGGTACAGGAGATTTAACATTTTTTACTTGAATTCATTTGAAATGGAATGTCTGTCCACCTATTTGAGTATTTTGGAAACCAGTAGGACACTGATGACCAGAAATTGAAGAGCAATAGGTTAGAATCACTTCTTCAATATACAATAATGAGGTAGCTCAGTGTTCTGAGGTTTGTAAATTTGCCAATATTTGAAAAAATCCTAACTGAAATAATCATTTTGCCCAAATAACACTGTGCATAGTAACCAAAATTGTGTTTGATTTTGGCTATAATATCAGTATGAGAAAATTAGTGTTCCCATTTTGAGTAAATATATGTCTTTTGTTAATCAAAATGAGAAGATAGATTAATAATTAATATATACAATGTAACTGTAGTTCATTCAATGGGGATGAATGACAACAAAGATTTCATCTTGGTGGTGAAACTTTGAGAATGGTAGAGCTAACATGGAACCAATCACTTCTTATAAACAAGTTTTGTTTTGAATTAAGTTTTGCTTAAATGTCCTTAACCATTGGTTTAGATAAAAAGTATATATCTCCATATAATTAATTGACATGTGCAAAATGGAGCACTTGCTCTTATGACTTCTAATTATGTTCTCATTGTGTAACCACTATAGGTCTTCTCCACAAAATTTTATTAATAATTATGTGGCATATCTCCTCCAATTGGCAATAAATGGGGCTTTTGCTATATCTTAATATGAAGGCTCTAGGCCAGGACTGACTCTTTATTAGATATCTATGGGAGTCAACTAAGTGCACTGTTTTTCATGTCACATTGTCCTGCAGTCTATCTTATAGAGCTTCTCAAACATGGTTTTCAAATATGGTGACATTCTATCCAGTCAACTTTGCTTATCAGGCTAAATGAAAGAAAATTAAGCTTACTTATGTATTTATGGAGACTTAGGATAGTGCATGTCTTCTGGAAGGACATTTGATGATTTGTTTTTATAAAAGAAATATTTTGCATTTATAAGGTGATGGCAAAACTCTAAGAGTTCATCATGGGACCCCATTTGTTCAACCTGTTATGGTGTGGATGTTTTGGTCCATGCCAATTGAAAAAGTGAGAAGAGGGGAGTCGGGGGATAGCCTGAATGGTCCAGTGGAGCTTTATGAACTAGAAAAACAAGTGTTGTTTGGGCAGCCATTTTGAAATGATGCAAATGATTGTAACTTTCACTTTTTCCAGATAATTCTCTCAGCATTTTGGCAAAGCATAATGGATTCAACCGCCAGAAGCAAGAAGTTTATCTTTTACCAATTGTAATCAGTGATAGTGGAAATCCTCCGCTGAGCAGCACCAGCACCCTAACCATCCGTGTCTGTGGCTGCAGCAATGATGGTGTTGTCCAGTCTTGTAATGTTGAAGCTTATGTCCTTCCCATTGGACTCAGTATGGGCGCCTTAATTGCCATATTAGCATGCATCATTTTGCTGTTAGGTACGTATTTCCTTCATTGTCTAATGGTCGTCGTTTTTTTCTGGTTCATAAATGACTATAAATAAGGACGGCAAACTCTTACCTGGCCAGGTTTCAGCATTCTTTTGAAGAAGAGGGACTTCCTTTCTTTCTCTGTGTCTAGAGAGCACTAAGAAGAGGTGAAGAGAAAAAGGGTTGTGACAGTAAATATCCAACTGGGGAGGACTTTTGTGCCCATTTCAATCCCATCAGCAGTAAAAATACGGACAAAACATAATGGTGGTGGCAGTGGAGAAGGGCCCTTATGTGGTCACTACACCACCTATTATGTAAGAAGATCCCCAGATCTGAGACACACTAGTTTACTGCAACTGGGTGCTCTCCTATACCCACAATAATGTTCTACCTAAACAATGTCTAGGCTGAGCTGTTAAATTCATCAGATCACAAAGTTTGGTGAGACAAAAAGAAAACAAACAAGCCAACAAAAGCTACATTTTCTTCAAAATAATATTGGGTTCCTAAGATATTTTTCTTGATATTAATATCAAATTAAAATGAAGATTGCACATTAAGGGAAGCATCTATAACCTTTTCATTCAAAAGTCCCATTATAAAACCAAGAATAGACAGTAGAAAAATACAAAAAAGGAGAGCTATATCTTATCCTGGCCTTAAGACATCAAAAACCTTAAAGTAAAGATGGTGTCATTTACTGTGTTCCCAGCTACATCTGTCTTGCTCACCCAATGCCTTGAATTTGAGCATCACTGTGCTGACATATTTTGCTTCACTAGCCCAAGTTTGATATGGCTGATCTAGCTAGCTAGGTATGTGTTCCTTTCCTATCCCCCACCTTTAGGCATCCCTTCCCAGATTGAGGCATTCCAGCTTCCTCCAAGACATGCAACTTTGGCATTCACTTCTTCTGTGAAAGAACATTATTTGATTGGAGAATGTCTTGAAGAACTGTTAAAACACAAAATATACTAGATATGACCTAGTTTGCTCCTTTTTCTTTGTATAAAGGTGGCTTGGAACCAAAACATATTAAAGGGTTGCCCAAGTCACACAGCAAGTTAGTCATACTATCTGTGCTATTTTCTATTTTGTGCCATTTACTCTAGCTATCATAACAGTGTAAAATGTAACTTACCATGTATAGATGCAATCTTGATTATTTAACCCAGCTCCATCACCATTTAATAAACAGAAGTAATCTGGAATCATATTTACTCAAAATCCAGTGCTCATCTTTTGGAAAGGTGTTTAGCTTAATTCCCTAGTAAATATTATTAAAGCTGTATGATGCTCATACATTTTTTTTAAAAAAATGCCCCTCTCTCTTAACATATATGGTGTGTTTCTTGTGAAGTGACACGCCCGTTTGGCTAACTGCTATTTAATATTTTTCCTACAGTCATTGTGGTGCTGTTTGTAACTCTGCGGCGGCATAAAAACGAGCCATTAATTATCAAAGATGATGAAGATGTTCGAGAAAACATCATTCGCTACGATGACGAAGGAGGAGGGGAGGAGGACACAGAGGCTTTTGACATTGCAACGTTACAAAACCCAGATGGAATTAATGGATTTTTACCCCGTAAGGATATTAAACCAGATTTGCAGTTTATGCCAAGGCAAGGGCTTGCTCCAGTTCCGAATGGTGTTGATGTCGATGAATTTATAAATGTCAGGCTTCACGAGGCAGATAATGACCCCACGGCCCCGCCATATGACTCCATTCAGATATATGGCTATGAAGGGCGAGGGTCTGTGGCTGGCTCCCTCAGCTCTTTGGAGTCCACCACATCAGACTCAGACCAGAATTTTGACTACCTCAGTGACTGGGGTCCCCGTTTTAAGAGACTGGGCGAACTCTACTCTGTTGGTGAAAGTGACAAAGAAACTTGACAGTGGATTATAAATGAATCACTGGAACTGAGCATTCTGTAATATTCTAGGGTCACTCCCCTTAGATACAACCAATGTGGCTATTTGTTTTAGAGGCAAGTTTAGCACCAATCATCTATAAACTCAACCACATTTTAATGTTGAACCAAAAATAATAATAATTTAAAATAAAAAATATATGTTAGGAGGTTATAAATCTTGTGGAGTGTGAATTAAGTATGTGGAGTGTCTAGAAGTCTTTGGATATTTGATATTTACCTGACCACCACAGACAAAGATTGGGATCCTGGCTAATCCTTAGAGAAATGGTTTTTAAAAAGAGGAAAAAATCAAAATTAAAAGGTGCTTTCTTAGGAAAAAAAAATAAAAATAAAAAGGACCCGCAAGGAATCTGCTGCTGATATATGTCTTCTGCAAGGATTTTTATGAATGCAAATGGTTTTTTCCCCTTCACCAATAAGGATCCCGCTACAAATGATAAAGCAATACTTGGTCTGCTGTACACTGTAACTTTTTGGAGTTTTGAGAGGCCTCTTAGATTATACGGTACGGTGACCACACATTGTACATAATTGTTGGCCCCACTCACCAGAGACTGAATAGCATCTTTAAATATTGTGTCGAGCCTTAAAATATTCACATGTTCCTAATCCATTCCAGGGTGGGGCTTGCCAACTCAGTGGTGGGAGGAGAGAAATCCCATTCAAACACGCGTGTTTGCTAGAAGCAGGACTCCTCTTCCCTCCGCTTCATCTTCTTCCACAAGGACACAAAGATAAAACTGTATTACACAGTGGACTACATAAGAGACAGATGGTTTTATTGCTAGCGCGTGAATTTATTTGTTTAATCCTCGAAATAAATATTTTATTGATGTCCATTAATGCTTTTATTTATTAAGGTTGGTAATCTATAGATTAAGGGAATATATGGGGGAAAAGAACCTAAATTATATCCATTAATAATCCTTTAGATTGTTTTATATAAATATATACAATGAATGTTTAATACATGTACATTTTGATGAGATGAGTATGGCAGGCAATATTATCAAAAGGAGAGCGAATAGCCTCTTTAGAGTAGAAAGTGTTATTGTAACTGGGGATGGCAGGAACAGCATTTTCCCAGAGAAACTTTTGGACTGTTTTCTATTTTGTTCATAATCCTCGTATTCGGTGTTTTTACTACAAGCACAAACATCTGAAAGTATATTGATTCCTGTGAATATTTAAACTTTAGACTTTTAGATACCTACCTGATTCCCTGCCCAAGAAACATGCTTCAAGTTACCCCCACTGTTTTAGAGCAGGAACTGATTTGTACATAATTTCATTGCTTATGTTTTTAGTACTTCTCACCCTGATCTTCATGGTAATGCACAGAATGTCTTAGACTCCAAACAAAAGAACAGCACTAGAAGATGTGGGCATATTTAATTTGTAATGCAAACCTGCCATTTAGGAGTAGAAAATGTATGATAAAACTCAAGTATTACATGCAGATCATTTTAATTTTCTACTTTGCTTTAATGCAATATTGTTTATTTATTCCATGTATTGTATTCAGAGAAACTCCTGTATTGTTTCCTACTTTGTGAAATATATTTTTATAAATACCTCTGTTGTCATCAATTTTTTTTTCAGTCAGTTGAAGACCTATTAACAGAATAGTCAACACTAATTAAAATTCCAAAATGTTCAAGCAAATCATCCCAAGGGTCACTTTTGTTTGTAAGAGTCTTTATTATAAAGAGCCATAGAACAGAAATGACTTGCTGAATATCACACACCAGGATACCAGCAGGGATGTAAAAGGAACATGGAGCACCTCAAGGCTAGTCCAGCTGTGTCATTTGGGTCCTTCTGGAAGCAGACACATTGAGCAGGGAAAAGCTACAGACAAGTTTGCAGATCTAAAACTTGTAAAAATAAAGGGATCAGGAATCAGGATTTGGAAAAAGAATCATAGACTGCAATGCAGACCTGGCAAAATCTTCTCCTGCCCAACAGTGGATTCTGGAGTGGAAAAGTGTCCATTTGAGCATTACGCCATTGGGCAAAATAGTCAGGCTGTGGTCCTCTGCTAGCTCAGTCATTGGCTTAGGGCTACTAAAAAGAGCATGATTTTGGCTCAAAGACTGAGGCACCAACTTGTGGAGGTTACTTCCACTGTGACAGAAACAAAATGTTTGAATATTCTAAGAATTTATAGTTATCCAGTGGCTTAATCAACTTTTTATTGAGCTTCTGTTGCCTGGGAATAGTTCATCTTTTATGCTTATCACTATGATGATTAAACACTTTTTCTTGAGGTCAAAGGGATGGCCCAAAGTGATTTTTAAATATACCAGGACTTGGCACAGGGTCTAAAACAAATACATGATGCATATAAATTATTAATAATAGTTGTAGTAATAATCAATAGTAATATTCCTACTATCGTACACATTCTAAACCAAGGTGAGATTTTTTTTTACACTTATCTCTGGCACATCAGACTCATTTCTAGTATACTTTGCAGTGAAATGCCCAGATTACAGGCACACAATATGTCTAACAAAAAGATTATACCATTTTTTTCAGGAATATAAAGTCTATATTCTCCATTATTGGCAATCAATAAGATAATCTTCATATGGTGGTTTTTGTGGGCAGGAGATAATGTCTGATGGACTAGTTTCCAAAATCCTGCCTCAAAATCCCCTTTACCCAAGAAAAAGAGAATGAAAGCATGGATCTCTTGCTAATTTTCTTTGCCACTGTCATGCTAGCATTTTGTGCTTAAAAGCTCATTTCAGGTTTTTAAATGTGGAATCAAGTGAGTAACACCTTGTTTGTTAAATGCACTGAACTATACTTTTAGAGATTCCCGAATTTAACTGAAAATCTGAGGAATTCACACACACACACACACACACACACACACACACACACACACACACACACACACAGAGTTTGGCTTAAGATTTTACTTTAGCAACAGACTTGCCAGGATTTCCTTAACCAAAAGAGGTCAAGGAGCTTCCCAATCTTTTATAGGAGTTAATTACTTCATACTCAACCTGATAGGTAACATTTTATTAAAGTGACTATTTTTACCTTTGGGCACTGTTTTCTGTTCCGTCAATATTGACATGGCAGAGACAAGGTCTCTCTGCCTAACTGAGAACAGTTAAGTTGAAGTGAAGTGACAAAATTTTCTCCCCTGGCCTGCCTCACAATTCAAGATTCCTGTCTGGGGAGCTGATGCCTCCCTGGGTGATTGGACACCACATGGGATCAATACAGCCCCTACTCTGTCTATTATTTGATCAACTCATATTACAAAAATGTCTCTTGAACATTCTTATGTGCATAATGCATGCATAACATAGGAGTGCATTCCTTCCAATAATTTTATGAGTACATGTATAATACATTTTTAAAAGTTTACAATAGGATGATTAAAATTTGCTATAAATTAAATTCATGTGTTCACCTTGCCACACAGAATTATGATTTGTAGGATATAAGCTTCACAGTGAAAATGTTTTGGAAAAAATGTGTGGGTAAGCATATGTGTATGTATAAAGAAAAAGAACACTGGGATTCACTAGCATCACCAGTAAAGCCAGGAAGCTTAGAAAAAGACAAATGTGTCTTTGGGAGAGTTTGCTTAATCAGATGCTTAAAGTAAGACAAGTCTCTGCATGAGACTTAGAAATCTCCTAGGAGCAGCCGGATTCCACACTGAGACTCAACACAGTTCTGGGCTATGCTGTATTTTGGAGGAGGAAAAGCGAGTGCTGAGAGCTAAGTAGCCAATTACTCTTTATAGCCACATAAAGACTAGAGGCAAGTAGACCCTTCCAACAAGTTGTATTATGCGATCACTGGCTTTGCAGGGAATCTCACGAATGCATAACCTTCTGATTGCCTTTTTGATTGAAAGTTCCATCTGAGATCAGGGCAGTGCAACCAGTAATAAGATTTCAAAAAATCCCATCACTGGCACTGTCGGAAAGGCTGAGCATGACTGAAATCCTATCATTGTCAGTCAAAAAGACAAGGTAACAGTGGGCATCACTATAAAAGCTCTATAAATGCACAATTTTAACATGAATAACAACATTGAAAAGAATATATATATATATATTCTTATATATATGCATACAACACACATGCATACAATTAAGGTACTGGGGATAATTTCTATTTGTAAGTTTTCATCTCACAATCTCACTTACTACAAAAAAACCTGGAATTGTGTCTCTCTGTTTCCCTGAATCTAATCCTGAGTTTGAAAGAAATTGGAATGAGGGTAAGGGTTTTAAATGCAGATTTCTAATTGTGAACAGAATGATGGCTCATGATATCTGGGATTAAAATTAAATATGTCCCTTGTGAAGCTGAATTTAAATTTTTTTTTATATCATTGTATTTTTTAAATGTTTTAATTCTTATTGATACATATAGTTGTATATATTTATAAGGCACATATGATGTTTTGATATAGGTATACAATGTGAGTTAATCAAATCAGGACAATTAGGGTATTTATCACCTCAATCATTTATCATTTCTCTGTGTTAAGAACATTCCAATAAGGAGAAAATCATTGTGGAATATATTTAGTATTTTCCAAGGAATACTTTTCTTCCCATATTTATTTTCCTTCAATTTCAATGCTATTTTATTTGCTATACAAAGTTATTTTTTACTCTGTTACTCATTTAGCCTAATAGTTTTGAATATATTATTTGGTTTTGTAGTTATTGCTTTTTATGATAATGGTAAAAGATAATATCTTCTATGTCTACTATTAAAACAGACATTTATTTTTATCATTTTCTTCTTAGTCAATACACATTTATGCATTACATGGATACTGTTAATATTTAAGATACTCTATCCTAGTCTTTTGGGCACAGTTCTAGTCTTACGAGGGACATACAATTAAAAAGTGCTCTGGCTTGTTGGATTATCTGAGGGACAAGTATTTTGTCTACTATGTTTATTGAGCATCTGTCAGTGTAGGAATTAGGCTACATGGTTGACATGAAAAAAAAAAAAAAAGTAAATATGGCAGCATCCCCAAACTTATTTCCTTTGCTTTCTCAATGGTGCCAACCAATCTCATCTAAACTCATTGTCAAAACATCCTTTGCCTATCGTTAGATAGTATTCGAATCTGGGTTTATTCTTACATTGGTCTGACATCAAAGCCTCTTAGCTTTCAACTAAAGAATTCTCTCTGTGGTTATAATGCGAGGCTTGTAATGATAACAAAGAGGTTCTAAGTCATATATAACTATGAAGAGGAAGTAAGTGACTCCAAATGGGGAGACTCAAGAAGGCATCACAGGCCAGATGCAGTGGCACACGTCTATGTCTATAATCCTAGCACTCTGGGAGGCCAAGGCGGGGTTGGGGTGGGGGTTGGGGATCGCTCAAGGCCAGGAGTTCGAAACCAGCCTGAGCAAGAGCGAGACCCTGTCTCTACTAAAAATAGAAAGAAATTAATTTGCTAACTAAAAACATATATAGAAAAAATTAGCCAGGCATGGCGTGCCTGTAGTCCCAGCTACTCGGGAGGCTGAGGCAGAAGAATTGCTTGAGCCCAGGAGTTTGAGGTTGCTGTGAGCTAGGCTGATGCCACGGCATTCTAGCCTGGGCAAAAGAGTGAGACTCTGTCTCAAAAAAAAAAAAAAAAAAAAAAAAAAAACCAGAAAAACAAAAAAAAAAAACAAAAAAAATAAAAAATAAGGCATCACAGAGAAGTTTTCAAAAAAGATGAGACTGAAGAATGGGTACAACAAAAATCACAAATTTTCAAGTATCTAAAAAAGAAAATTGTAAAAAGCACTATATTTCAGGATGAATGGAACATTCGGGACATTCAGAGACATCGAGAAATTGGGTGCTTAGGGGAGAATTTTAGGTTGGCCTAAATTGTGGAATGTTTCTGGGTGAGAAAAATGAGATTCAGAGACTTCATAAGAAATTTTCAGGGTTAAATTACACATCTAATAAGTGAGATAAACAGGAATGGAACTCTGGTTTTCTGGATCATTTCCTGGGTTGTAACATTGTGGTTGTGCATGTAATTCTTCCCCCTCCTTTGTTTATGGAAGTTTCATCTAGGTCTCAAGGTCAGTAGGCATTTGCTGGAGAAAATGGTGCCTTTGGGTAATTTTCGCCCAACTTGAGTTACCTGACTCCATCTAATTCACACCTTGAATGCAAGTATTGCATTTATCTCTCCTAATTATCTCTACTAATAGATAATAGATATCTCGTGCAATTATCTCTACTAATAGATAATACATATCTCTATTATTATTCACAGATCACAGAAGAGGGTTGCTAGGAGGAATATCACCAGATGCTGTCTGAAGAGAAAGACTGCAGAAAGCAATGGCTTCAATGAACTCAGAGGCCAGGACCAGAAAACCAAATGAGAGGTCACTAAAAGCAAATTTTAATTTATTGAGATTTCCTCTGTACATGAAAATATCTCCAGGGCCATTCTATGACTCTTCACAAATATGAGCAAGATTTTTAACAACTATGGTCTAAGATTAAACATGATAATTTAGGAGTCATTGGGATCACTTCCTTTCCCCAATGTATACTTTACCTTGATTATGATTTTGTCTAAAATTTTTTTTTAGGTTTTCTTTAACTCAGCTTCTAAAAGTTCATAGCTATTTCATATTTGTCAAGTCTGATTGTTGAGTATGTGAATGGATGTTCTTGGCTCAGTGTTCGAGCTATAAATAACAATATGGCCAATAAACTGATAAAAAGACCTTTCAAACAAAACCTTGTTTTCTATAAAATATGTTCTCGATACTATACTAATAACAGAAAAAAAAAAAAGATATGACTAACACATGTCTCTTGCCTCTCAAAGACATGGAGTAAATTATTACATTGGATAAATTATAAAAGGAAATAAATGATAAAACATTTGATTTGGTTATGCTGTAGAAGAGCTAAGCAGACAGTGTTTTGAAAGTGCAGAGAAAGAATATCTATCTAAGCCTGCCAAGGCATAGTATCTTACTAAGGGCTGTGTTAGAATGGGTCTTGGGGGGACACACTGTGTCAGAAGCATCAGAAGATAATGCCAGGCTAAGATCCAGGCACTGGAACAGGAATGATCATGCTGAAAGGATCTCTCAATGGACTTTGCCACCAATGTTTCTTATCCTAACAAGTTCTCCACATGACCAAACTTCCAGTATCCTTATTTACTGAGCAAATATGTACCAAGGATTTTCCATGAATTTAAGTGTTGGGACTATAATATTGAATATAATATTGAATAGGACAGAAGAATTCTATTTTTTCAAAGACATGGTACTGTAGAAGAAATGTAGATGAGTAGAAATAAGAAAAAAAAAAACAACAATATGATAGAGCCTAAAATGGATGGGAAACTAAATTCTTAGAGTAGACAGGGTGATAATTACGTTACCATGTGAACTTGTCGTAATAAGAGCAAACCATAACAAAGTGTTTGGGAATATTTGTGTTAATGTTCTTCTGTACTAAACCAATGGCATATACAAGAAATAAAAATGAGTCCAACTCATCATGGATAAGGGTGAAAAGGACACAGAGGATACAGAGAGCTGGGCAGAAACCATTTTATCCAAGTTCTTGCCAACCAAGATAAGGAACTTATATCTACTTTATGTGAAAAAGGAGGAAATTGAAAGGATCCAAAGGCTGAGGGATGATATGATCTGCCTTATAGTTTTAAAATAATCACTCTAGTCCATGTATGAAAATAAGATTGTAGGAGACAAGAATGAAAGTGAGAAACCCAGATATGAGGTTGTTCCCACAGTCCAAGGAAGATATTATCTTGACTTTGTGGAGTGTTAATAGAGATGGAAGAAATAGATAGAACCAAGATATATTTTGGATATAAAATTGGTGGTAATGACAGTTGCATTGGATATGCAAAATGAAGGAAAGATGGAATTTAATATTAACTCCTGGAGTTTTTGGCTTGAACAACTATGTGATTGGTGGGGCCATTTACAAAATTGAGAAGTCAGGAAATAGATTTGTTTATCAAAGGCTGACATCCTAACTTCTGTAGTCAAATGACGCAGAAAATGATGGTGGAAACCAGAGTCCTTCAGGAAATCCTACATGATGTATATAAGGGACTATGCTAGTCAGGATTCTGCAGAGACACAGAAACAATAGGAGAGATGGCTATATAAAGGAATTTATTATGAGGAAGTGCCTCATGAGATTATGAAGGATGAGCAATCCTATGATCTGTTGTCTGCCAGCTGGAGACCCAGGAAAGCCCATGTTGTAGTCCAGTTTGAGTCCAAAGGCCTGAGGATCAGGGGAGACAATAGTGTAATCCCAGTGTGAGCACAGGAGAAGATGAGTTGAGATAGTTCAGTTTAGAAGAAAAGGGGGACAAATTTCTCCCTCCTATATAGGCCCTCAATAGATTAGATGATACTCACCTACATTGGAGAGGGCAATCTACTTTACTGAGTCCACTGCTTCAAATGATAATCTCCTCTGGAAACACCCTCACAGACCTACCCAGAGATAAGGTTTAATCTGGACACTCTATGGCCTAGTCAAGTTGACATTACAAAATTAAGCATCACAGGGAACACCCAGAAAACATTACTACATGTTGATTCTTCTATATATAGGTACTTGAGTCAATAAAGTTCACAAGAGACCTGATAAGTCTCAAGAAAAAAAGGTCCAGCCAGACTTATAACTTTATATTTTTTAGCTTTCTATAAATTGAAAAAAAAAAAATAGAGGCTCCATTTCAGTGAGTTACTTCATTCTTGGCTGGGGTATGATGGATTTACTTACTGGAAATGTTTCTTAATGGAAGTGAGGAAATATATCCTGAAACATTTATCTATGTTTACCTAAAAGTAGGAAAAATCACACATAGTTTTATATGTAAACATAATATGTTGTCTAGGAAGCACTCCTGAGGTATATCCTTTCTCTTTGGACTGAATACTAATTCTCAAAAGAAGAAATATTTGGACTTTGTGGTTCAGGTATGATAAAAAATATCATTACAAAACACCCTCAAACAAATCTTTTTTTATTTGTTTGTTTATTGACACTTACTGATAAAGTTCATCTGGCTTTCTGGAAGTTTAGGGGGTTGGCACTTAATAAGTGTTGGGTGCATAGGATTGAGGCAATATCAAGCTGGAGGGAAAAGTCTTATGCAAAATAAGTATAAGAAATTCTTATATAAAAAGCTAATTTAAAAGAATGCATCTAAATTTATTTTGCACTCATTTTGCTATGGGCCCTGTGCAAGATGTACTGGGCTTGGGCAAAGACAGAAAAACTCAACCACTCTCCTTGAGAGCTTACATTCTTCTACAGTATCTTGACACAGGTCTTTTGTTTTACAAATCATTGCATTGTGTTTATACACACACACATATACACATGTTTTAGTACTTTCAAATTGCTATAAGAGTCTACACTGAATGAGTCTACACTGGGAAAATGGATATTATATCCACCTAATAAACACTAAGGTCTACGACGGGGCATTTAGAAGTAATAAAATTAATGTACATAGGCCAACATGCATCCATTTTGAAAACATTATCAAGTGAAAGAATGTAAAATAAAGAATGAAACTTATGGCCCAGTAACAACTGTATTAATTTAAAAAACACATCCACAGAAATATACATTTTACAAGAATACCTATCAAGAATATTTATTTTTGCACATAAGAAAAAAGAATGGCTCAACTCTTTGCATTTGAGGCCTAATAACTAAATGGATGCATAAATAATAGTAAAATAAATAAGATGAAGTGTGCTTAGGAAAAATGGTATATAACACATTCTTTGGACTTGGTGTTTCAAGGAGAGGAGGAAGCATTGCAATGAGAATAGGTGGTATTCTGACTACGAAAATTCATATGTTCTAAGGAACATAGACTAAGATGGAAACGCCAGCCTATGGAATTGTGCTATTCTAAATGACAGGAATCTATATTATTTTGAAAAGTATTTTAAGTGAAAGGTTTAGATTTTCTAATATATTTTACATTTGGTGAAATCTCCAGGCTATTCATCTCCCTTTTAGAGGTCATGATCCACATCTGCAAAATAAAATCTCTTAGAAATCTTATTGAAATAAAAACCTTTTTGTTGTTGTTTATCCCAAGATTTTTCAAATAAATTAATTATGATTTTTTTCACTGAAAAGCCAATTACATCTTGCTAGATACATTTATGTAAAATAAAATTTGAGCATCACTATTTGACTCAGTAGACATCACTATTGGAATCAATAGACAAACTAAGAATTTTTAAGAAGCAGAGGGGCATAGTCAAATCTAATTTACTTTCCTTCCTTTCAATGAGATCATATTAAGAATATCAGCATCTATTTACTGAGTATCTACACTGCACATAGCTTGGTGGTAAGTGCAATTGGAAATAAAACTCTAGAAAAAGTCACAGATCTTGTTTGCAGAGTTAACTGGAGAAAAATTTAACACATGGAGATAATGAGATGTTGTGACCTACTATATTTGACAGTATGTACAGGGAGGGATAAAGTGTGGAGAAGCTGTCATTTGGCATTCAGAAAGCAGAAAAGGTCAAGAAAGGTGGCTGGAGAAAGCAACGTGCAAGAAGTTGATCTTGTTTGTTAGGCTTAATTCACCATTTGGGAGAAGTGACAATTATTGTTCACATAAGTTATTGCTATAGTCTACTGGATAGTCTCTATGTCCCTAATCTTCTCCCTCTTCAATCTCTGGAAATCTGTATTATCAAGTAAACTGTCTAAAAACACCACATATAGCTAGCCATTCTTCTGCCAAGAATTTGAAATGGCTTCCTAATCATTTGTCACTGTTGCTTTTAATTTTTGGTTAAGTATATATTTGAAGAACTTATTATATGCCAGGTTTTGACAAAACATAACTCCTTCCCAAAAGAAACTTCCAAGCTGGTTTTAAGGTCCATAATGGAGAAGAGTGGCCTTCTTACATTAAACAATGACCTCCATGCCAACAAAATCCACCCCAACTTATTCATCTAACCTCTTCTCGCTTTGCATTGGTCAAGATAGGATTCTCCCTCTCAATGACCTTTGCTGAAAACTTTCAGAAATGCCCTTCTTCCCATTGGTATTTAATTATAGACATTATTGTATTTATCTTTCAGGTTCCAATCAGAGTAGTGGGTATGTGGGCACAGAGATCAGATATGAATTTCCAGGCGTTAGGCAGCATTCTAGGAAAAAAATGACAAAGTGTATAGAGTGAGTTATTTTATAAATAAAGGAGGTAGTCCTCTGAGGTTTAAAAAAATGTTGGAGATGAAAAATATTTAACCTAGTTTAATATTTATATTGCCTTTAAAGAACAATGGTTAGTTTGGGAGGCAGGGTGCTGTGGGGGGACTAATAGAATACTAACCCAATTCAAAGGAAACATTAATTTGTCATGTTTATTGAGCATGGAAATGACTGAGTACTTTGAGTAATACAAAGATTTATATGACACAGTCCTTAGATTGTATGCCTTTAACATGAGATTGTCTCTCTTGATTTCAATGTCATCCTCCAAAAAACAAAGGGAACTATCTGCTACATCACTTGCTTTCAAATTGTACTTCACAGACATTAAAAGCAGGTGCTGCTAATGATCACGAATAAGAAGAAAATTCAGCTAACAGTGCCATCGATCTTCCATCATCACTATCTTCCATCATCACTTGAACTTACCCCCTGCCACATTCTTTATTTGATAAATTGAGCTATCAAATAAATTACAGTCAAAGGAAACTTTTTTTCTGTTTGGCTTAAAAACCTTTCTGAACAGTTAGCCCAATATTTTTCAAAAATCCCTTCCAAATTATGTGTTTCCCTAAAAAAAAAAACGCACATTTTAATATGACCACTTTTTCTGTGACAGAAGAAGAGAGTTGAAATGATTTTGAAGTTTGCTACAAAGGATAAAAACGGCATCAAAATAATTTTTCCCCAGGGAAAAAGAACAAAGAGATTTTGTTCTATAACATTTTGTCTATCTTATCAGGAAGACCATTTACAGGAACACAGACATCTTGTACTGAGTTGTTATGGCCACTGTGTGACTGCCTTGAAAACCTGCAAGAATTATTTATAAGTTTTATCAGTGTTTGTGGTGGAAAAAGGCATTTTCATGTCATTATATTTCTCACGCCTTGGGATGTTCCTGAAAGGCCCATGTTGAATTGATGGAATACTAGGATTTTATAGTGCATCATTCATATAATTTAGGCTCATATTATTTCTAAATTTTTCCATGAAAATATTCTGACATTGAAGAATGTAGAAACTCATTCTTCTAGATTTATTATGATGATTTTGTAATCACAGTGAAGATTTTAACCAATGATGGCTTTGTAACCACACTGACACATGATCACTCTCTTCTCTTTCATCCAATGCTAAAATTTCCAAGGGTGGCACACTCAGCACTAAATTCCTCAGTGAGGAATTATAAACACTCTCACAAATATGCTTATGGTACAATGATGAAGATGTCTTCAAGATCGTTTCCTAATTTGATTTAAGTACTCCATAGCTGGATGGAGATGTGTAAATAAGATATTTAAACTAATTCTCCATGCTACACCCCACCAACTCATCGCTAAAATCAAATCTTATAAAATCCTCCTGATAAATTAGAGGAGGATGCAGTAAGTAATACAAAGTTAAGGCATTTGGGATTGTCTCTTCTAACCACCCAGCTCCCTTGTAGCCACAAATGACCACATCATGGCCATACTCGAAGAGTGTGAACCTAATAAAGAGCAATGATAACTTTCTGTGATCTCACTTCAAAATTGTTCCTGTTTCACTTTTTGTGATTATTTCCTTTTTGGCCTAGCTTGTTGGCTGACTCCCTCACGGTTCAACCTTCTCTGATGCTATGCTTTGACCCATGCACTTTATTCTGTTTCCTACTCTGAAATTGGATGACCTAGTTCTTTAAAAAAATTATTGGCTTCTTCTGGGGTGACCCATTAGATATGAAAATATGGCCTCTGAGTTATATAATGTTTGTATCTATGCAATTGGAATGTTCAATTTTTAATTTCTGCAGAATTGTTTCTCTATACTGCATTATTAGGTAAGGAGAGTTCAATCTGCTCCCATTGGATGTGAAGGACAGGGACAGGGTTGTGGACTGGTATCCTGACAGAAAAGACATGGAATACTCAAATAAGGGAACTAAGGGTGGCTTAATGAATATATAATTCCAAGTATATGGACATAGGTAAGGACAATCAAGAAGGTATGCAGAATTCCAAAGCTAACAATAGAAAGTAACCCACTAATATTCTTTGGCATGACTGTAAAATGAGAATAAATCATTCCTGGAAATTGGAAGGACAGCTAAAGTTTATCTGTAATGTAGGAGACAGGAGCAGTGGTAAAGAAAGGTGACTGTTCCCTTTGATTTTTGTAGAATCTCACCAACCATCAGGGGATAAGACCAGGAGAAAGGTAGAAGTAATCATGAGAAAACAAAGTAAAGTATTGTTAAATAGTTAATCAACTAAGCATCATGGGATACTATTTTCATAGGTTTGCATAAATGTCAATAAAATAAGTGCTATTTTTTTTCATCACCCAACAGATTAAAAGACTGAGACTCCAAAATATGAAGTAACTAGACCAAAATCACATTTTTACCTAATTGCAAAGATATTCACAGCCCATGAGTGATGAATGGTCACCAGTTGATATTTCTAGCAGGTACCAAAAACATGATCTCACTTGTTTGCATTAATAGGGCTTCTGCAACACTCTCAAATTATCTTCATTGTGACAGTGATCTTTGCAAAGTTCTACTTTCAAATGGAATTGAAACATCTCCTGATTTTTATGAAATCCTTAGCCTGCTATTTTCTCTCATCTTTAGAAAAATCAGGCTTTTTTTCTATTACCTATGAACAATTTCATAAAATTTGTCACTTTTTGCTGGGGCTTTCTTTGCATTCACAGGATAACTATGCTTAGACACAAGATTTCCAATATGATCCAGCCTATCCTTTTTTCCTGGGCATACATTTGGAAGAATTTCTCTTTGTTGCTATAAAATTCAATCCAAGAAATAATTTTGGAATGTTTCAATATCTCTTATACTTATGACATAGGTAGTAACCAAATGTGACCTCATGATTGCCAAATATTATGAGCCTGTGCTTGTTCTGAACTACTGGGAAGAAATGGTCTTTTCTTTTTGTCATTGTTGCCTGACAAGCAAAAATGGCATGTACCTCAACCAATGATACTAGGAGATAACAAATTATTAAATTCTCATTCATATATGGGAATTTAGTAGATACATATGTGAACTCATTTTACTCACCTGATGCTGAACACCTTTGTATACTTGTGTACTGTGTAGTATATAAATAAATAAGCAAGCTTTTCCCAAACACATGTTATAGAGTTATTTATTTAGCCAATGTTTATTGGGTGCCCCCTTCTCCTAGAAATTATATTGAATTCTGGGTACACAATTAGATATGTAAATGACATGGTCCCTGCTTTTCTGGATCTATCGGAGTGGGGGTTGTGGGCAACAGCCTAAATGCATACACCAAAAATAAAAAATTTATATGTTGTGCAATGAGTTACTAGTACAAGCCTTCACCAGTGTGTCTTGCACAAGGTGCTCAGGCAAGGTGGCGGGGGGTGGGGTGGGGGGCGTGGGAGGGAGGCATAAATGGAGAAAGAAATCTAACCCGACTACATTGCCAAGCCATGTGTCATTGTGTATGGCTATGGCAGCTTGGAGGAAAAAGTATCATTTGTTCACACAAAGAGAATGATATTTTGGAATCCATATTCTGGAAGATAAATATTTTTCTAAATCATACAGATACACTTGAAGAAATAGAGAGCTCTGAAGTAGTATGAAAACACATTTTTAGGTTCTATAAAAGAAAATAATATGGGAGTTTAATTTCATTGGGTTAGCCAGGAGATCCTCAAATTAAAAATATATATATATATGCCATTTATTTATTTATTTATTTATCTATCTATCTATCTATCTATCTATCTATCTAGAGATAGGTTCTCACTCTGTTGCCATGGCTAGGGTGCAGTGGTGTCATGATAGCTCACTGCAACTCAAACTCCTGGGCTCAAGTGATGCTTTTGCCTCAGGTAGTTCCTGAGTAGCTGGGACTATAGTCAGGTGCCACCACTCCCTGCCAATAAGCTAACATTTACAGATCAAGAAAAAGTTAACTATGTCAGGAGAGAAATAAAGAGAAGGCAGAATCTTATGTGGGAAAAGAGTAATTGAACATGAAATGAATTTGGAGAGAAAGGTAGTTGAAAAATCATATAGGATCTCGTAAAAGAATCTTTGATTAATATTTATTTGCATTGTTACTCAACCGGAAAGTCACATCTTGAGGGTAAGATGACCGTAAGTGCTGATATTAAAGCAGTGAGTGAGGAGACAAGATCAGACAACAAGGAATTTTCTCCTGCAGATAAAATTCTAGGTGTTGTCAAGACATAACAGTTATTTAATAAGTGAATTATTCACATATTGATTAAGGGAAGAAAAGAAGGCCTAATTATTGTATTGAGGAAGAGTTAGAGTAGAGGAGGTGGCAAAAAGACTGGGAATAAGTTCAGAAATGTAGAATGAAACCCAAAGGAAGGTGCTTAACTAGAGTCCCAGAGAAGAAAGGTTTCAAGAGTGGTCTACTTGGCCAAAAGAGCGGAGTAGTCTAATGAGGTACAGGCTGAAAATAACTATTGAATTTGTCCCTGGCAAACACACTGTCAGGACAGTAGACTGGATTGAACCAAGTGGATTAAAGCAAATCAAGTGAAAGAAAGAATGGGAATTTAGGAAATAGAGACAGTAGTTATACACATCTTTTACTTTACATTCAGGAGCAAATTATTTTTCACAGAACTGATTACAGGAATATTTGGGATCATGAATCATATTTAAATTTTTAATATTTTTTATTTATATATTAGAGACTCTGGATTATATCCCATGTTACTAGGGACAAACCAATGAATACATAGATGTTGATGACTGGAGATTGAGATGGATAACCAACTCTACTATCAAAATCCTTAACAAGGTGGACAGGGTGAACGAAGATGTAGAGGAATTGGTCTTTCATTGTCATGGCATCATTTTCTCATTTGTAATAAGGGGGAAAGACTAATGGCCTATTCATTCATTCTCAATGAAAATAAAAGTATTTGTTGACATCTAGTATGTTCTAGCCATTGTGCTAAAGGCTGAGCATGCTCAGGTGAGCAAATACCAACATGATCAGTGCCATTATGGGGGCTTTCATTCAAGTGCAGGTGACAGATAATGAATAAGCAAAAAAAAAAAAAAAAAAAAGCAAAGCAAAACAGAATAAAATAAAATGAATTCAAAAAATTAACAATCAGGTTAAATGGAGTGAGAGTGATGAGGGACGGGAGTTTAAATTAAGTAGTCAGAGAAGGTGGTGACGTTTGCCCAGATATCTGAGAGTGAATGTATGATCTGTGCCAGGTCTGAAAAGGGACCCTGCCAGAGAAGTAAAAGGGAGAGGAGGTGAGAGAGGTAAGACCCCCAGAGCTGTTCCTAAAATGGAGCACTCATGTACCCCACAAGGAGGCAGATGTTGAAGGTCCTTGGGGTTTAAAACCATTTAAAAACAAAAATGAAAACAAACTCTGATGTTAGCTTATTTAAGGAAGAGTATATTGGCAGCTCACCCTGAAACACTTGACTACTTAGGTTGCACTTAGATTTCCTCATAATGATTCTTTATTATTTGTGTGTGTGCGTGTGTGTATTAGCATTGTGAGGTAAATCTCTGCATGGTGTATTCTCTTATCCCCCTGTTTCAATACTATATTTAATCGTTTTCGAAAATTCCCTGAATTTTGTGCTAAACTGGTTCTCAAATATATCACAAGCATTATGCCAGTCTCCAATAACTGGTAAAATGTTGTAACCTGATGTTTCAGCTGCTACCAAGTTGCTTCAGGAATGTTTTACATTTCATTAGTATAATGATAGAGTTTACAGTTATCTACAGTATGTAATTACATCCATTAATAGTAACACTGCATTTTTAAGTTAATTATAATGAGAATTAATGGGTGGTTATAAGGATTTTCAGCTACAAGGAAAATTTTTGGTACCAATTATTCTTATACAGCTAAAGATGAGTTTATACAGAAGTTTACTTTGGTGATTCTTTTAGGAAATTATGATATTTCAAGTTCTAATAACCATGAATTATGAAAATTAGAAAAAATACATGATGAGAAATTAGAATTTGAAACTCTAAATGAAAGAAGTTTATTATAAGCAAAGGCAACTTGGTATAGAGTTAAAAAGGATACAGACCTGAATTAGAATCCATATCTGACATTTGTGAGCTCTTATTTAAACCCTTCCACTCTTAGTTTCCTCCTCCTCTGTAAGTTAGGGCTAACAATAACTGCTGTCCTGAGCTGTAACAATTTAAAAACATAATTTTGTAAATTTTTAGCATGGTGCCTGACACATTGTAAATATTCTACAAATGGTAGTTGTATAGATGGAGAACAGAGAGGAAAGGTTTATGAATAAAGACTTAGGATATATTTTTCTTAATCATCTAAGAGAATGTAAATTCTTGGCTTAAAACTCTTTGATGCCCACAAGAGAATATGGACCAGTAGTGTAGTGAGGCTGAGAGAGGCAGAAGATGGCTGTGGAAACTGTATTTCATGGCCCATAAAATTAGAGAGGCATTGCAATTTTGAATGGAAGACCAACCACAGTTAAAAAATAAATTCCCTCCTGGTGTGCATATTATCCATAATAAGGCAAAATGAATTTACAAGCATTTCACTGAAACGCAGGGGAGTAAGATACTAAAATTCTTCTAGGTGCCCAGGGCTGGTTAAGGGAAAATTAATGTGTAATAGAAATTATTACTAATTGAGGACTTGAAAAATGCCTTTACTGATATACATGCAGTCTTGCTCCCTAAATCTCTCCTCTCTCCCTCTCTCTCTCTCTCTCTCTCTCTCTCTCTCTCTCTCTCTCTCACACACACACACACACACACACATACACACACACACCCTCATGTTCTTGAAAGTCACCACTTTTGCCCCAAAGATTTGCAGGATACCTTTCTCCATGATGCAAAGAGATGGGAATATTTTATACATTTCAAGCTATGTATTTTGCATCTTAATGACCTCAATCTCATTGGTTAAATTATCCAATCCTATGGTAACCATCATGATAATCAGGCTAGGGGCTGCCATTCCCAGTTTTGTGTCTGGCAAATATTTGCCTCGGAGCTAGCTATCAAACTACATTCTCCTTTTCTCATCTAATTACTCATAAAGTTTTTCCATTATTTCAGTTCAGGAAAACAGAAGGCAACATACATGAACAATCAGTGTGGTCAATAGCAATCCTCTGTGAATTTGTCATTTTCTTATCCACTGCTTTAATTAAGAGCACATCAGCATATTATGCAGGAGAGAAAATACCTTGATATTTTCCAAGTCTTCAGAAAGCACAGATTTATTCACTAATGAGATTTCCATTCCTTCCTATATTTTCTACTGCAAGGCCCATAAATGTTCCATGCAGATGGGGCTGTCAAGCAAGCCTGGGAACAATAATATCACAAAACTAAAGGAGACAGAAAAGGGAAAGGGGCATGGTTAAGGCAAATGCTCTCCAACTACACCTTAAGATTGTTTGATTGGAATTCCATGTGAATCCTATCTTGTTTGCTCTCTGGCCTTTACATTGGCCCTTCTTCCATTAAAGACCTGGATAGTCATACTTTCTCGTTATTGATATAAACGTGTTTTTCTTTTCTTTTTCTGCATTTAGGCAGACGATTCAGCAAGACATTGGCTTTTCCAGTGAATTCAAAATAGTTCTCTCTGGAATGGGCCAAGACTTTTTATTGGGTTGCGTATCTAACAGACATGGAGATACACAGAAAAGGAACCCCTGTCTTCTGTATGAAGATTTCAAGTGACCTCTGCTTGAAGCCTTTGGCTTCATTAACAGACAATTCTTTGTTTCATGTTTAGAAGCTCAAGGGATGCAGACTAATGTTCCCTAAATTAAATTTAAGATTAGACCTCCATCCAAATATCCAACTACATTTAGAGTCTTAAAGAACCCTATTTCCTCCAAAGGGAACTTAATTTAATCTCTTTCAGGTGGGCTCTTGAAAATATTCCATAACATAGACAAGCCCTAAATCTCTTCCTTCACTTTCAATCTTTCACTTAAGAGCATCCAAATCAGCTTTTCCTCTATCATGAATCAGAAAGTGGTGATTTGTGAGAAGATTTCATCCAGACCTCACATGCTACCCATGTCTGTTAGATACACAACCCAATAAAAAGTCTTGGCCCATTCCAGAGAGAATTATTTTGAATTCACTGGAAAAGCCAATGTCTTGCTGAATCGTCTGCCTAAATGCAGAAAAAGAAAAGAAAAACACGTTCATATCAATAACGAGAACGTATGACTATCCAGGTCTTTAATGGAAGAAGGGCCAATGTAAAGGCCAGAGAGCAAACAAGATAGGATTCACATGGAATTCCAATCAAACAATCTTAAGGTGTAGTTGGAGAGCATTTGCCTTAACCATGCCCCTTTCCCTTCTTGTAGTAAATCACAAAATGGAGGCTTTTTAATTATTGAAATAAAATACCATATGCATTGTAATATCATAAAATTGTCAGTGTCAGTTTTAAAGATAGAAATGGAGCAAAAGGATTATGTAATTTCAATGTTTCCTCCGTCTGTCCATTTATTCATCCATTTAACATGTACTTATTGTCAGCTTATTCCACGGTAGGCATTGTTCTACACAATTGAGTAAGATCACTAAACAAAAGAGCCATAACATAACCTCTACTCTAGTATTGTGAAGGATATAGACAATAGACAATCAACAAATAAAAATACGCTGTTGTGGAGATATGTATTCAGTAAATACTAACATTATTTTTGTCTTTATGTCAGATTTTCTTTTTGTAACCTCTCTGAATCAATTTTTTACTCACAAAACCTTTCTCACAGGGCTTGGAAAAGTCAAATTGATGTGTATGTATGTATGTGTGTGGGGGGAGGAATGACAAAACCACAGCAATTTGCCTAAATGCAGATATTAACTAATTTATAAATGAGGAAACTGAGGAATAAGATTCCAGCCAGGTAAGTATAACCCTAAAGTCTCCTACTACTATTTTTCTACAATACCTCTAAGAAACAATGCAGCAGAAATGAAGGAATAAAAATGGGAGTGTGTAGTATATTATATCATGGAGTACTATTTAGCTATAAGAAACAATGATGACCTAGCACCTCTTGTATTTTCCTGGGTAGAGCTGGAATCCATTCCACTAAGTGAAGTATCCCAAGAATGGAAAAATAAGCACCGCATGTACTCACCAGCAAATTGGTTTCACTGATCAACACCTAAGTGCACATACAGAAATAACATTTATCTGGTGTCAGGCAGATGGGAGGGGGAGGAGGGGATGGGTATATACATACATAATGAGTATGATGTGCACCATCTGGGGGATGGACAGGCTTGAAGCTCTGACTCGATGGGGTAGGGGAGGTGAGGGCAATATATGTAACCTAAACATTCGTACCCCCATAATATGCTGAAATAAATAAATAAAAATGGGAGTGTGGATATTTTTAATAACTTATTTTTTGTGTGTGTGAATTCTCCATATCCTGATAGAATTTAATCTTCCTTCCTTCTTTCCTTCCTTCCTTCTTTCCTTCCTTCATTCCTTCCTTCCCTTATTCTTTTCTTCCCTCCTTCCTTCCTTCTTTTCTTCTCTCCTCCCTTTCTTCCTTTCTCTCTCTCTCTCTCTCTCTCTCTCTCTCTCTCTCTCTCTCTCTCTCTCTCTCTCTCTCTCTCTCTCATATTTAAAAAAAGAAGCAACTTTAAGGCCAATGAGTCTGCTTAGGGTAAAAGAATTAGATACAGATTTTTGTTTCCATTTATTGTTTAAATTTTTTTGTTTTTCTGGATATCCAGCTACATTTATTTTACAGAAAAAGATTTCTTTTTGTTTGTCTTATTGCTTTTTGCCTTTTCCCATTATTATCCTTTGTCTACAAAAAAAACCTCAAATCTTCAGGGATTCCTTTTAATTCCAGAACAATATCTTAGAATTCTTGGACTTAGAATTCTTTAACAATTGGACTCTAACCTGTACTTATTTTTACATTAAAAAAAAAAATTCTACATTGCAATGAAAACTATGGTTCTATTGATCTTAGAGATCTCTTAACATGGTCTGAGAGTTCATATATCATTGCTCTTTCTCTGCATTTATTTATTTTTTTTGGAAATAGCAACCCTTTCTTCTCATCTTATCTGCAGAATTGCAGTGTAATTATCTCTTCCTCTTTGTTGTCAGTGACTTGCTGCCCACCCTAAGTCTGCAGAGAACTTACACTCTTTGCGGTTGTTTATATACTTGTCTGAGACAACAGAGACCAGTATGTAAGAGATGGGGATAAGGGGAAAAATATCTGTAGGAAAGGCAACTATCTCCTGAAATCACAGTTGCTCATGTACACACACACACACACACACACACACACACACACGCGCGCGCGCGTATTCTTCAGTCCTGAAAGAGTGTCTCTGTGGGATTGCTTCTTCCCTCACCCCATGCACAACTAGGAGTTACAGACAGTTAATGCTCAAAAAGATATACTTGCTTTTCTTATGTTTAACTTTCTTACTGAGCCCATTTACTGTAAACCTATCTTATAATGTATAATCTTGTCAGCACAAAATAAGCCAATTATAAATAAAATGATATTCTTATGCAATATAACAGGCCTCAACAATTTTTAGGATTTTAGCTGTTTCTGCTTGTTCGATAATTAGATATCTGTATATAGCTTTAACATGTAATTTGGGAACCAGGAACTCCCACTCAGATTTCTAAAAATATCTCTGTAATATCATTTCCTTAACATCACTATAACCTGAGACTTGAAGATTCCTGTTTCACCTGCCTCTTTTCTTTCTTGTTTATACTTACCAGGTATATTCTCTATTGCCATATCACTATGTTCTGTTCTTTTATATCATATAAAAACAATGCAAAGAGAAAAGCGAAAATCTGCAGACAGTCAAGTGAGCTGCCATGTTTTCAAATTTATGTGGAAATTTTGTATATGTGATGTGGAATTGAAGTTTTACACAATGTATATAAAGTCACTGGTCCTATTTACCACCTCAACCTCATCCTTAATAAAACAAGGCTCCAAATGAATATTACTTTTACATAAAATTACATCAACTCAATGGTCGAAATTGTCATTTCTAACTTTTCCATACTAATTTCCTTCCACATGCCCCTCTGCCTACTTGTACTTCTAAGGTTCTGCATATATGATTTTCTTCCACCTTGAATGATCTAATTACACCTCATTCCTTATACATGTGGTAAATCCATTCTTTCTAAGAGGGCAATGCAATTACAGAGACTTCTTTAACTCCCAAGGCCTGCACTTCTGCAGACAGAAGTAGAGATGGCTGCATCTAAAACACCATAGTAGTACATTGTATATCAAGTCATAAATACCACAACAGAATGAATGCAATAAGTTGTTTTTAAATGTGACTACTCACTAGACAGTTAAATTCTAAAGAAATTAGTCATATTTTTCCCCAGGACCTAACAGAACCTCACAAAATGGTGCATATATGATGAATGTCAGCTCCGTGTTTTACACTGCTGCCTTATTTCTATAATCTCACCTCAGATGAGAATTTTATTGACAGGAGCAACAGCAAATGCTAGAGAGTGGAGAGAAGAATCTAATTTTCAGACATACTATACCATATTATTTAATATGTCCCATATTTAAAAACAACAAAAAAGAAACATGTAATGAAGTGGGATAGTATATCGTATACACAAGAAAAAATGTTATCCAATATAAACTATCCCTGAGAAAGCAAAAATTGTACTTACTAGACAAAGACTATAAATACATTATTATAAATATGTTTTTAAAATAACTAAGCACACTCTTTAGCATATATAAGAATTGTTAAAAAGTATGAGAACAATGATTTGCCAAATAGAGAATATGAATAAAGACAATTTATAAAAAAGAACCAAATGGAAATTCCTGATTTGAATAGTACAATGACCACAATGAAAAATTCACTAGATTGTTCAATAGAAATTATGACCTAGCAGAGAAAAGAAATGGTGAACTTGAAGATAGATTGGCCAAGATTATTTAATACAAAGAATACAGAGAAATGAGAATAAAAAAAATGAGCAGAACATCAAAAATTTAGAGCAGCCTCAAAGACATTAACATATACGAACTGGAAATACCAGAAAGTAAGAAGACAGAGAAAGGTGAAGAAAAAATATTTGAAGAAATAATGTCTGAAAACATCAGGAATTTAATGAAAAAACCACTAATGTATATATCCAAGAACTCCACAGACCTCAAGATGAAAAACTCAAAAATATCCATACAAAGATATACCATAGTCAATCTGTCAAAAGGCAAAAGCAAAGAGAGAATTTTGAGAGTAGTAAAAATTAAAAAATTAAAATGTGTTGATGAGCTTATGATGCATAATGATTTAATCTGTCTCATGATAGTAGCAAAAATTAAGAGAAGAAAACAGAGTTTTATTGAAGTTATATATATTGCTCTATTGAAATTAAGTTCATATTAATCCAAACTAGAAAGTTTTAAGGTAAGATATTTATCTTAATTCTCATGGCAACTCCTGAGAAAAAATTTTAAAAAGTAAAATCAAATTTAAAAGGGACTTAAAATATTATATACAACATATCTATCACAAATGAAGGTAGTAATGAAGAACTAGAAAAGCAAAATATACATGAGACATATACAAAATAAATAGTAACATGGCAAACATAAATATTATTTACCAGCAATTACACTAAATATAAATAAACTACATACTCCACACAAAGGTAGAAAAATGTCAGAGCAGATAAACAAAAAAGATAATCTGCTTATATGTTGTCTATAAGAAACACACTTTAGATTCACATATACAAATTGGTTGATCGTAAACGAATAGAAAATATATAGTATGCAAGGAATAATCCAAAGAGAGATGGTGTAGCTATATTAACATTAGACAAAATAAACTTTAACACCAAATGAATGCTATTAAAGGCAAAGAATGGCATTTTATTGTTAAAAAGGTCAATCCATCAAAAAGATTTTATAATTGTAAATGTGTGCCAAAATACATGAAATGAAGCTAGTATAATTAAAGACAAATGTAGACAATTGAAAAAATATCCTTCAGTACCACAGTTTCGATAATGTATACCATAACTAGTGAGAAGTCCAAAAAGATATAAAGGACTTAAACAACGCTGTAAAACAGTGAGTCTTAATAAATATTCATGGAACACACCACTCAATAACAGCAGAATATATATTCTTCTCAAGTATACAAAGAACAATATCTAAAATAAACCATATATTAGATCACAAATAAATAAATTTAAAATGATTGAATTAATATGAACAATGTTTTCTCACTAGAAGGAAATGAAATTGGCAATATGAGAAGAAAATTCTGGAAACTCACAAATACGTAGAAATTAAACACACTTTTAAATAGTCTATGAGTCGAAAAAGAAATAAGATAAGTTAGAAAACAATTCAAAACAAATGAATACAGCATACAACATACCAAAATGTATGGGATGCCACTAAAGTAGGATACAAAGGAAGAATTATAGCCATACTTTTAAATTTGGATTAGGTGACATCCTCTTAGATATGACACTAAAACACAAACAACAAATCATGAATATATTAGACTTACCAATATTAAAAACTTTTGTGCTTCATAGGACACCTCAAGAAAGTGAAAAGACAGCCTAGAGAATAAGAAAAAAATATATTTTCAAGTCATATGCCTTTTAAGGGGCTTGTACTAAAAACATTTAACAAAAAGTGTAACTCAGTGACAAAAAGATAAATAACTCATATAAAAATAGGTAAAGGATTTGAATAGATATTTCTCAAAAAAGGTATTTAAATAACCAGCAAGCACATGAAGGGATGCTCAACATGATTAGTCATTAGAGAAAACAACTCAAAACTACAGTGAGACTCCAAGACACACACTGAGATAACAAGGGTTGATGAGGACGTGGAGAAGTGGAATTCTTATATATTCCTTATGGGATTTTGCAATGATACATCCCTTTTGGAAAACTATAAATGTTAAGCATGGGATTCATAAGACTCAGTAGTAGAAGTAATAGGTATATACTCAAGGTAATTTGAAACATATATCTATATAAAAATTACTACATGAATGTTTATAGCAGCATTATCTATAATAGCTAAAAGGTGGAAACAATCCAAATATCCATCAACTGATGAAGGGATTGATACAATATAGTATATCCATACAACAAAATATTATTCAGCCATACAATGTAACGATGTACTGACACATGGTATAACATAGATGGACTTTAAAAACATTGTTTTAATTAGAAGAATCAGGACAAAAAAAAAAGCCATATATTGTATAATTTCATTTATGTGAAATTCCCAGAGAAAGCAAATCTATAAAAGATAGAAAGATTAGTTTTCCAGATATGAGGGAGGAGTGGGAGGAAAGATAAGTAATGACTCCTAATGTGTATGTGTTTTTAAAATTGGGTCATGACAATGTTCTAAAATCACATAGTAGTTATATACAACTCTGTGAATTCAGTAAAAATCACTGAATTATATGCTTTAAAAGTACGAATGCTATAGCATGTGAATTACATTTCAATAAAGATGTTATTTAAAAAGAACATGGCTTGGATTTCACATTTATTTGCATAGTTATTTGATTAATCTCTGATTTCTTTATTATATTGACTTTCAAGGGTAGGGATTATTTTTCTTCCCCTCCTTCATCCCACATCAATGTCATTGAATCCATAGTATCTAATGTGATTCCTGGTATTTTGTAAATACTGAAGAAATATTAAAATAGTGAAATTTTTAAAATATGTGTTGAATGATGAATATTACATATGGAAACATTAATGCATGCTAAACTAAGTGTATCCTGATAAGAGGGATGTCCTTGGCCATCAATAGAGGAAAAATGATAGTGGTTGAATATAATACTTTTATTAAATTCACTCTCATTTTCTGATATCTGAAATGAAAAGAATTCCCTAATTAACAGTCATGACCCCACATGGCATGCATGGTCTATATCATAAGAGCAACATGATAAAATAGATATCTTTTCTAACTATACCAGTCCTATGTGTGTGCTTATTCTATTTTGCTTGTTAAAATGCTCAGATAACACTTGCTGCAATTGCTCAGGTGACAACAATGATGTCATAATTACAGTCACTCATAAACTACTCAGCAAAGGACCCTGGGAAAATGAGTGCTTCTAGTTTGCTCTGGAAGTTTTACTCTAGAATAGCAGCAATTACCTTTTGTACTATTGTAGTCTATATATTTTTTGAACCAACATTTTAAAACCACTGGTTGGCAAAGACATGGTTTGCTCTCACAACATTTCTGATAATTGATAAATAAAGCTGGCCTGGGAATTGCTCTCCAGTGACAACAGTGATATCTCAAGCTGGCTAGACTTGCAGTTTATTTTAAATTTACTCTGACTACAACTTCAGAATCTCTATATCTTAAAATTCTAGATTATTTTCAGAACAGTTTTGGTCACTCTTTTGCCAAGGTAAAATGTATGCGTATTTCAAAATATTACCTAGACTCAAAATAGCAAAAGAATTTTTCCTTCATCATTGCAAATTTGAAGCAGAATAATAACTGATATTTTATGCTATCTATGGCATATCAGGTACTTTACATACTTGATAAGACTTATTATCAAATTGCAGATGAACAAACTAAGGCCACAAATTGTTGAGATAATTAATTAGTGCAGGAGGGCTTAATAGCATGGTGGAAGGACTTGGACTTAGACACAGCTGAGTTTGTTTATTTATTTCTATTACACCGTTTGTTCTCACCTGGGAGTGATTTTGCCCCAGGAGACATTTGACAAGGTCTGGAGACATTTTTGGATTAACATTGTGGTTGGTGGGGGGTACCATTGGCATTTAGTAGGTAAGGCTGGGGATGCTGCTAAGCATCCTCTAGTACATAGGACAGCCTCACGCAACAAAGAACTCTCTGGCCCAAATATCAATAATGCTAAGGTTGAGAAACACTCCATTACACCAGTGGTTCCTAACTTTGAATGTACAAAAGGATCACCTAGGAGAATTAATAACTACAGATGTCTTTTCTGAAGAGACTTTGATTTAATTGCTCTGATATCCAAGGCAGAATATTGGGATTTTTAAAGACTCCCACTGAATCCCATGGGAAGCCAAACTGTAACATCATGATCATATATATTAATACATACTTGCCTCTGCACAAGTTGAGACTAAGATTCTGCACATCAATTGGAAAAATTCTATAAGGATTTCCTTGAATTATAGGGACAGGGTTGGGTAGAGAAGTGGTAAATGATCTTATATTTCACTGCAAGTGTTTTGCCAATATTCAAAGACTGATATGTAAATCAGGTGTCTTTTAGGTGGTGATTGTCCACTTGGCCTAGACTGCAGAACACAACACTAAGAGTGATGTTCACCAAATTTTTGCCAATTAGGGGCTTAAGTCCCTAATAGTAGAATTAGAAAATAATGGGCTTCTAGGAAATCACTCGGATTTTGTGTCTACACCATAGTTTTCAAGTAATAATAGTTTCATGATTTTTTGTGTACAAAATCATGGACACATTCTATCTTAATAATTCTCTATGGCCTCTCCAAATCTATTCTCTTTCTTCTTCTTCTCTGATCTGTGCCCTGGGAGGAAGATCTCTGCAGACTGCATAAACTGGGTCGGTTCCCTTGCCCTCTATCTCCCTTGCTTCTTAGCTACCTTTTTACAGTGGTTGCCTCTCAAGATGATTTACTATAACATCTTATAAATAGACCCTTTATTAAGCTTTGTTTGAATACCTCTTGTGAATGCACTAACTTTTCCTTGCTGAGAAGCTAATCAAAACAAGGTCTCAGGAAATAAGGTGCTTGTTATTATTTTATTCTGGTAGTCCTCATATCTTTTTTAGAATTAAATGGAAAAATAAACTCACATTTTACTGTATATACTTCCAATAACCCCATCAAGAAGGTTAAGGTCTTACCTAAATTCTTGGCACCTAGGAAATATTCAGTGAATGTTAATGAAAGTGAGATAATATACCTTAAGCTTGTCTAAGCCCTGGTTTTCTCATCTGTCAAATGGTGATTAACTTATCCACAGGTATACAACTGATAATTCATGATGAAAATATTCAGATGAGTTTTTTGACTTCGGGATTTAAATCCTAATTACTACTACTAAATATTCCAATCTATCCTAATAGTATCCAATCTATCCTAATAATATCCAATTTAAATCCTAATTACTACTACTAAATATTCCAATCTATCCATTGCATTTTTAGTTTATTAGGCTTCCTTTATAGGGATTTTCCAGAGTGTGTGTTTGGGAAGAGGAAAGTGGGATTAGAGATTTTGAGAATATGGGTAGTTTATTATTCAGGGTCCTAAAGAAAAGATAATCTCAAATATGATATTTTCAAAAAAGTTTATTTTCAATGGGCTATACAAAAATAAGTCTTGTAAATATACTTTTTGACCTTAACTTCCTACTCTGATCTCTTTCTAAAGGGCTGATGGCCTGTCACAACAAGAGGCAAAGGACAGAGAAACTCATTGGTGCATACACAGGTGCTCCTCCTGGCACTAAGATAATGGGAAGAAGGGTAGGAAGCAGATTTGGAAGGAAAAGTTAAAGCTATTTGGCACTGTGATCATTTGGCTACTGGCTACTCATTTATGCACATTTCTTAGGTTATAAAATGTTTCACATGAAATATTTTATTAAATCTTTAGATAAAGCATCTTACATGTAGCACCTGTGGAAGTTGTATATACAAATATTAATAGCTTATGTCTTGGGGGACAAATTTCATAAACTTACTGACCAGCTATAAACCAATTAGTCTACCTGAAATCAGAAAACATTCATATTTTCTTTCTTCCTACCTTCATTGATATATATCCATCATTCATTTACTTCTACATTAATTTAACAACAATTCACTAGCACATTTATTAACCACTGTATGTTAGAACTCAAGCACTCAGTTAAGGCTGACATGCTCTCTGCTACTTGCAATACAAGGGGAAAAAATTGGGTCTGAACAAATGAAGCATGACTTATTGCGATATTCTTGAAATATTTTAAATCAATAAGTTGTCTTATCAAATTGTAAGCATCATTTTATTCAAATTTTTAAATTTTCTCAGTTTATTCATAGTTTATAAAACAGAGTCTAGAACTCAAATTTCCTGACTCCAAGCCCATTGATTTTCCAAACTCAGTTACTGACCCTAGAATTAATTTTGTCATTAAGACATGATCATGTTTATTTGTAAATGCTGATTGGTTCTTGCTCTATTTCCTCTCTGTTGTAAAATCATATCTCAGCTTTCACTTTTATCAAAAATATAAAGTCCATATTTCTCTTAATATCTGGGATATAATTTGTATGAAAAAAATCACAAGTAGAAGAATATCCTTTACATTCTTACAACAATTAGCCAAACCACAGAATGCAGATAGTTCGATAGGAATTTCTCAGAATTTGAATAATCCTATAAACCAAACTTAAAATTGTGAATTCATTCAATTATTCAAGGTAATTATTTCACAATTGTTCTAAACTCCATATTTTGTTCCGAACAATTCAACCTAATTTAAGTAAATAGGAAGTATCTGCAAACTGTGCAAGCAGAGATTTCTTTTTTTAACAATAAAATCATTTAATAAATCTTCAAGAGTGGAGTGCTCCATTATGCACTTTCTAAATAGGTAATTCTTTCATTATTGATGCTGCCCTCATTTTAATTAATAATCTAGAGCTACAAACAGGGACTTCAGAGTCTGTGTCTCGGTTTTGCATTTAGAAGTTGACCAGGGCATTACTGTTTAGATGGGAATGGTGTTTCCCTATGTAATACGCCAGAATTCTTATTCAGACAACAGGTTAAACCAGCCAAAAGACAAATAACTGTATTAATAAATACTCCAAAAGTCTGAAAGAGAAGCTGAGTCACTAGAAAGAACCTACCGGCGCCAAGAGTGAGCATTCAGACAAAAGCTGAGAATAAGTAGGAGTTGCCTATGATGTCTCTTCTACTCTGTTCATGGAAAACATTATTCAACTCCTTAATGTGACTCACTGGATTGTGCATAAATTATTCTCTGAAGAGCTTTTCCACTCTAACTCCTGTGGCTCTGCACTTAGGTTCTTCACGCACACAGTCCGTCTCTTTGTTCCTGGAACAAGGCTTTGTACTTGCTGCTTCCTCTGTCTGAAAGGCTTTACCTCACAAAGTTGGCTCCCACTCATCATTCACATTTCGATTCATACACCATCTCCTCAAAGCTTTCCTTATCATTTTTCCATTTTATTTTTTCTTTTGAGTTTGATATTTTATCTGAAACCATTTCATGTATTGAATCCCTTATCTATCTCTGTCTTTGCTGCTGGAATCAAGCATCAAGAGAGTTGGATTTGTGTGTGGTTCATCATTGTTATCCTGGTGCCAAAAATAGAGCCTGGCTTAAGGGGCACATAATAAATATTTTATGAAACAGTATATCATGAAAGGCAATCTGATAGAGTGATTAATAGTATAACATCTGGAGCCAGATTCCCCAGATTAAAAATCTCATTCTGCTACTTCCTAACTATGCAGCCTTTGAGGCCTCAATTTCCTCATCTCTAAAGTGGTTATAATAGTCCATACCTTACTAGCAGTTTTAGAATTAAATACATTTATGTTTGTGAAGCGCTTAGGATCATGGCAGACACCTATCATGAATAAAAATAACTAAAACATATAGACATATAAGACACCATATGCAACATAACATAAAACATGCCAAGCAAGTGTTAGGTGTTGATAAATGTCTATATGTAGATGGATGGATGTGTTTGTGTGTGTGTGAGTGTGAGAGAGAGAGACTGTCATCATGATTTCTGTGAATAGTTTTATAATCTTTCTCAAAGTAGCTGTGCCAGTGATGACTTAACTTAATGATAGTGAAGTATCATCACCTAAATTGAAATGTCTTTTCTATTCCTGGTCTGAAAATCTATGTGTGTGTGTGTGTGTGTGTGTTTTGTTTTTTATCAATTCTGAAGATAGTTTACTTGATTTCTTAAGTAGTTATAAGTTGAGAAAACTATGGACACTTCAGAGAAAATATGACCCAGAATCTAATGCTACAGGCACGAAGAACCTTAATACTTTTACAGCTTCAGAGAGGAAAGATTGGTGCCCAAATACTTTTTCAACACCCCACTCCCAGCCTCACTTCCCCCAGCACCCCCAGAAGCAAACATTGCCTATCTGGATTCACTACCTGTGTTCTTGACCTCTCAGGCCTACCACCACCATTGCATGCTTAGCTGCCAAAATTAGCTGGTTTCCTGTAACTCTGTTGCTCAAGCTCCCATTCGAGGGGTTTAGATAAGTAGAAAATACAAAAGAACAATTTGTAAACACATGTTCCTATAGTTCTGAACACAATGTGGGAGAACAAAAGGTAGTCAGAACTCCCAGATCTAATCTTTAGAATTGTAAAGAAGTCATGACTATCTGGACTTGTTTAATTTTGTGGAAATGACATTCCTGCTTAATATGACTGAGGTTTTGTTTTCCATGTGTTAATTGTTATGGCATTTTCCTCATTTCATAACATGCAAAGTCATAGAAATAAAATTATTGCATATTTATTTTAGATGTTTTCCTTCAAATGTAAAAGATGATACATCATTTGATTCATAGGAAGATGGTGAGAACAATCAGTGAAAATGTATAGTGAAAAAAGCTTTGCGCAAGGAGCTGTGTAATATATTTTACCCCCACAAAATGATATATGTTTCGTGGGGAAAACATAGCATCCTACTTGCTGTTGAGGAGATAAAAGAAAAATTTAAAACACAGTTAGATGTAGAAAGGAAAAGATAATATGGAAAGAGATGCTTACAATAACTTGAGACTGGAACAAACTGGCTTCAAATTTCCACATTACACTAAAATAACATGCTATCAAATGAAGCTCATCCTAGTTAGTACCTTTGTTGTTTTGATAGTTGGATTTGGAAATAGAGAAACCTAAGTAGAAAGGGACAACTCTGAAATCCTTCCAGTGTTACTTGTCAGAGAGGGACTGAATTTTCTATGTGGTGCTCTGAGTTACCATAAACAATATAATTCTCCTTTTGAGGTCTCAGAAATGTCACTTAAAAAATAATGGGCTTGGACAAGAAATATCTAAAATGTCTTCCAGATCTAACAGTTTATGTCTACTAAACTGTTTGCCCATTTGCCCCATTCTTTTTCACCTTTATTTTTCAAATTTGTTAGCTTTCTACTTAATCTAAGGCATAAAAATACTTTTCTAGCCTTAACACTTAGAGACATATGTATGCAAAAGAGCAAAGTGCTATGACAAATGGAAGAAAATAAAATATATTGAGAAAAATAACATAGGAATGCCTAATTCTCAGAGTTTTACATGAGTTGTTTTCTTCTAAGAAAGCATTATAAATCAACTGCATAGTGAGAGTATATAATTTACTTTTCGGAGCTCTTTTGTGAGCATGGTAAAATAAATTAGCATAGGGTCGTAGAAGAGGAGAGAAAAAAATGATAAACGACAGAAGATGTAGTGTTGTCTTGAGAACTAATTAAGTTAACTTTGCTACTGAAGGGACCATACAGCTGAGGGCCGTAACAATAACACTTCTCCCATCAGGGTAATGGTTCTAATACAACACACACAGCCAGTAATCAAAATCAATTCTAGAAAATCACTCTTTCAGTGTTTGCAGAAACCAAATGGACAAAATGCAATCTCTTAAACTAGAGCCTGTCACCAACTCATACACCACTCTTCCATTCAAAAAAAAAAAAAGAAAAAAGAAAAAGAAAAACAGTGAAGGTCAATTCAATCTTAAAGTTGTGCTAGTATTCTTTCAAAATCATCAGTAAGGGAAGAAACTTTGAGGGATTTTCCATGCTACGGAAAGTATTTATTTATTGTTGACTATGGCTCATAACAAAAATGGGCACGTTGTTGATTTTACAAAGCTCATTTTACAACTTAAAGGGGAAGGTATTTCATAAATAAATTTGGTGGAAAACTACTCACTCATCATGATAGAGACTGGACTTAGTGGACTGGTTATTCTATCACCCACATGTGTTTTCATCGGGGTTTTTTGCCTTGCTGTGGTCCCTGGAGGACTGATATCTGTGGGCCACATTATCCAGGCTCTTTTGGGTACCGGTTGAGTTTGGGCCAATGAGAGGCACTAGCCAGAGCCTGGAAAGCCAAAGGAAAAAAAAAAAAAGTCTGGATATTTCTTTCTCATCTGTCTCCCTGTGTGGTTGTGGTGGTTCTGGCAAGGATTGCATTCCTTTACCTGCTGCCACGACTCCTATTAAGCAATTTCTCTCTCAAGGTTCCAGATCTTGACTGGTTTCACTAACTTCATTTTATTTCCTTTGCCCTTTAGGTCTAAGGGTGTGAACAGCATCCAGCTTGCCACCCAAAGTTAGATGCACCTATTGTTGCTTTCCTTAAACTGGCTCATAACCTTTGCAAATGTCTCTTCATTAAATTCTCATTATTAAATCATCCCAGTGTTCCATTTGTTTCCTGCAAGAACCCTGACTGATATGATTAGCAAAACAAAACCCTGATTAAGTTGGGGATCAAAATGAGTATTCCAAACTTAAAGAAAATTTTTATTTTAAGCATATAAAAGTACATTCGTCAGTCTTTTGAATATAAGGTAAATATACTTTCTTGCGATATATGCCCGTTGATTAGAATGCAAACTTGCCTTTATAACATGATTCTCCTATGGAATACATCACATATACTTCACACATAACTTATCACATGTAATTCAATTTCTGATTTTAGTTTCATCAAAATGGGAAGAGAACTTACATTTGTAAAATAAGAATGTCATCCATCTGGAATTTCTCTCACTCTTCTGTATTGCTTCATGCTCACCTAAAGTAGCAACACTTTTTTTTTTTTTTTTGCATTGTTCTTTATTGCATCTTTGTAAAATATTCCATTTTGTTTTCATAAATGTGACAACTCTTTCCTTCTGTACTCTAATTAAATATTACATAAACACAATGAAATGGAGCAAATAATTGCACTAAAAAGTATGAATGGAATATGTAAGGTTGGAAACAAACACAATTTATTTGAATAAACAAACAATACAAGTGGCAGCAGCAAAGTGCCAAGGCTTCACAGAGGAGCCTACTGTCTGTGTGTCTATGTCTTTTTCCCAGAAAATGCACAGTGTTGATTAAACCAATATTTTCTTAAGTATTACAGAAGACAATTACTGGAGTTTTATTTTTTGATTGGAACATTTATAAATAAAATTACTAAAAATATGAAAGTATAAAAGTGAATACCTAACAGCTTCAGAGTGGGAAGGCTAGGAAATGTTCCCAAAAGTAGTATAGAAGTTAATATCTAAAGTATAAGTAGGATTTAGCTAGAAGAAGGGGAAGATGATTCCCCTAGGAATAATAACATATGGGGGATGTTGATTGACAAGAGTGAGCACCAAATTTAGAGCAAGAGAGTTAATTCATTAGAGATGTAAAGCAAGGTACACTACATGAAATTGTATAAACTGGCCAGGTTTTTACCTGTAAAATTAGCTATTGAAACTGCCTCATGGGGAAGAGTGAGGGTTGAATGACATGGTTCATTCAAGAGGTTCTCATTACTGGTGGTTATACTTAAAACGATTAATCAATTCTTGCTGATATCAAGGAGAATGGATTTGAGGGAATAATCTAGGAAAGTTCCCTGTTTTTGCTAGAGATGTAGACATCCAGATACAAGAAGGTCAATGAACTCCTGGGATATTTATTGCAAATAGAAATTACCATGGCACATAGGCATATGCCTGGCTGAAGTCAAAGTGGAAGAGAAAGTCTTACAAGCTATGAGAAAAAGCATCAACTAACTACAAAGGAGAACCCTTCAGACTATAGCAGACTTCTTGGCAGAAACTTTACAGGTCTGACAGGACTGGCTACCTATTTTTAGTATTCTTTTTTTTTTAATTTTTTTTTATTTTGGCATATTATGGGGGTACAGATTTTAAGGTTTCAATAAATGCCCTTTCCCCCCTCCCCCCACAAGTCTGAATCTCCAGGATGACCATCCCCCAGATGGTGCACATCTCACTCATTATGTATGTATATACCCGCCCTCCTCCCCCTCCCCCCTGCCCAATACCCTATTACTGTAGTACCTATGTGTCCACTTAGGTGCTGCTCAGTTAATACCAGTTTGCTGGTGAGTATATGTGGTGCTTGTTTTTCCATTCTTAGGATACTTCACTTAGTAGTATGGGTTCCAGCTCTAAACAGGAAAATATAAGATGTGCTATATCACCGTTGTTTTTAGAGCTGAATAGTA